>QVTF01020024.1:42500-79184 GCA_003573665.1 Oxygymnocypris stewartii
AGCCGAGAGAACGGCCTGAATCTCTGCCCCAGAACACGTGCAGACCACAGGATGCTTCTGAGCCTGGAGCTGCTCCGCAACGTACTGCACACACACACACACACACGTTTATACTGATATATACACAACACAGCCATTAGGACAGTCTGCTTCACACACACAGACACACACACACACACACACACACACACACACACACACACGTTTATACTGATATAATACACAACAGACATTAGGACAGTCTGCTTCACACACACACACACACACGTTTATACTGATATAATACACACACCAGCCATTAGGACAGTCTGCTTCACACACACACACACACACACACACACACAGACACGTTTATACTGATATAATACACAACACAGCCATTAGGACAGTCTGCTTCACCATCACACACACACACACACACACACACACACACACACACAACACACACACACACACACACACACACACACACAGACACGTTTATACTGATATAATACACAACACAGACATTAGGACAGTCTGCTTCACACACACACACACACACAGAGAGAGAGAGACACAGACACACACACTCGTGTACCTGTCCTTGCCAGTCTGTGCCATTGATCAGGATGAGACTTTCAGGAAGAGCAGCATCAGATAACAGAATCTGATTCAACTGATCATAGACGGCCTTCCTGAGGACCTGCAAACACACACACACACACACACACACACACACACACACAGCGATGAGTCAGTCAAATATGAATTATTCACAGTGACTCTGCAGAACAGGATGAAACACTGCTTTCCTTATTTAAAAAGCAAAGAGAGCAAAGAATCTGAGGAGAACCGTGTTTGGAGAAAGAGAGAAACCCTGTCTACACCTGCTGTTAACGGCCATGCATTACAGAAATAGTTCACCCAAAAATGAACATTTACTGAAAATGTACTCACCCTCAGGCCATCCAAGATGTAGATGAGTTTGTATCATCATCAGATTTGGAGAAATGCATCAGTGTCTCAGCAATGGATGCTCTGCAGTGAATGGGTGCCGTCAGAATGAGAGTCTGATAAACACATCACAATAATCCACACCTCTTAGTCCATCAGTTAATGTCTTGTGAAGACAAAAGCTGTGTTTGTAAGAAACAAATCCATCATCAAGATGTTTGTAACTTTAACCTGTTGCTTTTGGCTAAAATATGAGTCCATAATCCATAATAACGCTTCCTCCAGTGAAAAAGTCTCCTGTTGTCTCTCACATCAACACATATTTGTTTAGAGCCGTTTTGTCTTGTCTGATGGATTTGTTTCTTAAAAACATGCATCTTTTCGCTTCACAAGACATTAACTGATGGACTGGAGTGGTGTTTATCAGACTCTCATTCTGACGGCACCCATTCACTGCAGAGCATCCATTACTGAGACACTGATGCAATGCTGCATTTCTCCAAATCTGATGAAGAAACAAACTCATCTACATCTTGGATAACCTGAAGGTGAGTAAAGCTTCATTTCTGGGTGAACTATTGCTTGCTAAATCGTGGTACCTGTGTGCTGTGTCTGAGTTCAGGCGATCTCTCGCTGTCGGAGCTGTTGGTCCGTTCGCTCAGCGGTTTGGAGAGCTGTCGGTCTTTCACAGGAGGGCAGCGCTTATGGGGTGTGTGTCCTCCATCCAACCTATAACACAGACACAGACACACAGACACACACACATACACACGCACACGCACACAGACACGCACACACACACACACACACACGCGCACACACACACACACACACACGCACTGCACACACACACACACACACACACCACACAGACAGAGACACACACGCAGACGCAGGCGCACACGCACACACACACAGACACACAGACACACACACACACACACACACACACAGACAGACACACACAGACACGCGCACACACAAACGCACGCACACACACACACACACACACACAGACAGACACACGCGCACACACACACGCACGCACACACACACAGACAGAGACACACACGCAGATGCAGGCGCACACGCACACACAGACACACAGACACACACAGACAGAGACACAAAGACAGACACAGAGACACAGACACACACACACACACACACACAGACAGAGACACACACACACACAGACAGAGACACACACACACAGAGACACACACACACACTTTGTTTGATTGGACTGTTTTCTCTGCATTATTTGACTGTTTCTAACCTAGTAACATTATAAATGACATAACTGTCGCTTTTGATCACTTTAATGCATTCTTATTGAATAGAAGTATTCATTTGTTTAAACACTGTTGTCCGGTAGTCTATAATATATTGTATTGTATTGTATTACCTGGGCGATGGCATGGACTGGAGCTCGCTCTTGCTGGTTTTTTAGGGGTGTTCGTGGTTTTTCAGCCACAGACACGGTTATAGAGGGTCCGACTTCACTGAACAACTCCTGATCGTTCAGTTCCTACAAAACATACACATTCAACACAACAGAGCAGTAAGAATCATAATGACCCAAAGAAATGAAGTCATGCAGCATCTCGGGGGAAATCAATGTAATTGAGGACGTCATGTAAACAGTTTGTCCTCCATGTCTTTGAAGCAGCTGCTGTTTTTAGAGGAATACACAGCTTTGTGTCACATGTTTGCTTCTACTGTCTTTACAGTTCGATTTTTTTTTGAGCAAACCTTTTGAGTCTCAAACACTAAAAAATTATATTTTCTTGAACCTACATAAAAACCCTCGTCAGGTCAACAGAATTACCCGCATGTTGTCCCAGCGAGTCAAACACAGTTTTGGTAAATGTAAATATATGCATGCATTAAGCAGGGATATTATAGTTTACCAAGAATAAAAAATATTTTCATAAATAAAAAAAAATACGTATTTTATTTTATTTCAGCGAGTAGCCAGGCAAACATTTCTCATTTTCATTTAGTTTAACTTAAAATGCTAAAATATTTCAAACTAAATATGCTAAAACTAATAAATAGAAATTCATTAAAATAGTATAGACATATAAAATAAAATAAAAAAGACAAAAAGCACAACAAAATTACTAAAAATAAGTAAAATAAAAACAAAACATATGATAATAATATTTTATAAAAATTTTAAAAAAAAAATGCTAACAGTATTTCAAAGGATGGTAAAATAACAGCAGTGACTCCAGGGCCATTGTTGGCGCTGTGTCTTTGTGTAGAGAGTGTAATTGTGTCTCACCAGCGTATCTGTCTCAGACAGAGGTTCGTCCAGGGTACGGCTGCGCGAGTGTTTGAGTTTATCAGACGACGACTGCTCTCCCTGCTGGACACACACACGCACGCACACACACACACACACACACACACACACACACACACACACACACAGACACACACACAGACACGCAGACGCAGACACACACACACACACACCACACACCAACACCAGACACAGACCAGACACACACACACCACACAACAGCAGACACACAAGACAGACCAGACAGACACACAGAGACACACACAACAGACACAACACGACACAGACGCAGACAACACAGACACAGACACACACACACAACAGACAACACACACAACACAACAGACACACCACACAGACACACACACACACACACCACACACACACACCACACACACACCACACACACACACACACACACACACACACACAACAGACACAGACACACACACACACACACACAGACACACACAACACACACCAGACACACACACAGACACACACAGACAACACACACAGACACACACAGACACACAACAGACACAGACACACACACACACACACACAACACACACCACACACAGACACACACACACACCACACACACACACAGACAGACACAGACACAGACACACAAGACAACACACAGACAGACCACCACAGACATACACACACAGACACACACAGACAGACACACACAACACACACAGACAGACACAACACAGACACACACACACAGACAGACAGGACACACACAGATTTTTACACGCTTACATAAACTGTATAGATTACTCAGATTTATTCTCTTGTTTTTGGTGGCCAATTCTAGACTCTCTTTTATTTTACTTTGGGCATCTTGATTGATATTGAGAGTTGATATGAAAAACAGTGGGGAAAAAACCATTGAACCAAGCACCTACATTCAAATTCATTATACATGTTTTGATTATATATTATAAAATATAGACAGAGATAAGCAAGAAATTGTAAAGAGAACAAAAAAAACAAGTTAACCATTTTCTAAAATCCTAGCGGTCCAACTAAACACAAAATAAAAAAAATATGGTATTAATAAATAATGTTAATATTACTTTAATATTTAATTATTAAATATGAAGGTATAAAAAAATATATAAAAAACAAATAAAATATATTTTAAAAATAATTTAACATTACTCATCTTTGTTCGGTTAAACTCATTGTACTAAAATAATTACAATTAAATAATAAAAACGAATAAATAAAAAAGTAATGAAAACAATATAACAAATAAAAAAATATATATAAATAAAATATGACAAAAACACCAATATTCTTAAAGCTTCCTAAAGTAAAAACTAAAAATATTAAACAATAAGGAGAACAAAATTTAAACCCTTTACAAACCAAGCAGTTCACAAACGACATATATATATATATGTATATATATATATATATATGTATATATAATATATTACAATTTATATCAAATATTACAATAAAAAATAACATAAAAATGAAATTCTTAGAACACAAATATACTTTACAATGATATATATAAAAAATATTAGTTTGTGTAATTTTTTTATTCTAAATAATTGAAATGCTAGTCCTTTAATTAATTCAGACGCGGACTGATTCTTAAAGCTTCAGAATATTTCTCAGATTGTTTAGTCCTTTAACACACGTCTAATGTTTCAGTTTTAGCACACAGTGTCACGGCATGCTCTCTGCTCGGTCTGGTTCTGAGACTGAGGAGGTCTGTGCTCGGTCTGGTCCTGAGGCTGAAGAGGTCTGTGCTCGGTCTAGTTCTGAGGCTGAAGAGGTCTGTGCTCGGTCTGGTTCTGAGACTGAAGAGGTCTGTGCTCGGTCTAGTTCTGAGGCTGAAGAGGTCTGTGCTCGGTCTGGTTCTGAGACTGAAGAGGTCTGTGCTCGGTCTAGTTCTGAGGCTGAAGAGGTCTGTGCTCGGTCTGGTTCTGAGACTGAAGAGGTCTGTGCTCGGTCTAGTTCTGAGACTGAAGAGGTCTGTGCTCGGTCTGGTTCTGAGGCTGAAGAGGTCTGTGCTCGGTCTGGTTCTGAGGCTGAAGAGGTCTGTGCTCGGTCTGGTTCTGAGGCTGAAGAGGTCTGTGCTCGGTCTAGTTCTGAGACAGAGGAGGTCTGTGCTCGGTCTAGTTCTGAGACTGAAGAGGTCTGTGCTCGGTCTAGTTCTGAGACTGAGGAGGTCTGTGCTCGGTCTGGTTCTGAGACTGAAGAGGTCTGTGCTCGGTCTGGTTCTGAGACTGAAGAGGTCTGTGCTCGGTCTAGTTCTGAGACTGAGGAGGTCTGTGCTCGGTCTAGTTCTGAGACTGAAGAGGTCTGTGCTCGGTCTAGTTCTGAGACTGAGGAGGTCTGTGCTCGGTCTAGTTCTGAGACTGAAGAGGTCTGTGCTCGGTCTAGTTCTGAGGCTGAGGAGGTCTGTGCTCGGTCTAGTTCTGAGACTGAGGAGGTCTGTGCTCGGTCTGGTTCTGAGACTGAGGAGGTCTGTGCTCGGTCTGGTTCTGAGACTGAGGAGGTCTGTGCTCGGTCTAGTTCTGAGACTGAAGAGGTCTGTGCTCGGTCTAGTTCTGAGACTGAGGAGGTCTGTGCTCGGTCTAGTTCTGAGACTGAGGATGTCTGTGCTCGGTCTAGTTCTGAGACTGAAGAGGTCTGTGCTCGGTCTAGTTCTGAGACTGAAGAGGTCTGTGCTCGGTCTAGTTCTGAGACTGAGGAGGTCTGTGCTCGGTCTGGTTCTGAGACTGAGGAGGTTTCTGCTCGGTCTGGTTCTGAGACTGAGGAGGTCTGTGCTCGGTCTAGTTCTGAGACTGAGGAGGTTTCTGCTCGGTCTGGTTCTGAGACTGAGGAGGTCTGTGCTCTGTCTAGTTCTGAGACTGAGGAGGTCTGTGCTCGGTCTAGTTCTGAGACTGAGGAGGTCTGTGCTCGGTCTAGTTCTGAGACTGAGGAGGTCTGTGCTCTGTCTAGTTCTGAGACTGAGGAGGTCTGTGCTCGGTCTGGTTCTGAGACTGAGGAGGTCTGTGCTCGGTCTAGTTCTGAGACTGAGGAGGTCTGTGCTCGGTCTGGTTCTGAGACTGAGGAGGTCTGTGCTCGGTCTAGTTCTGAGACTGAAGAGGTCTGTGCTCGGTCTAGTTCTGAGACTGAGGAGGTCTGTGCTCGGTCTAGTTCTGAGACTGAGGAGGTCTGTGCTCGGTCTAGTTCTGAGGCTGAAGAGGTCTGTGCTCGGTCTGGTTCTGAGACTGAGGAGGTCTGTGCTCGGTCTAGTTCTGAGACTGAGGAGGTCTGTGCTCGGTCTAGTTCTGAGACTGAGGAGGTCTGTGCTCGGTCTGGTTCTGAGACTGAAGAGGTCTGTGCTCGGTCTAGTTCTGAGACTGAGGAGGTCTGTGCTCGGTCTAGTTCTGAGACTGAAGAGGTCTGTGCTCGGTCTAGTTCTGAGACTGAGGAGGTCTGTGCTCTGTCTAGTTCTGAGACTGAGGAGGTCTGTGCTCGGTCTGGTTCTGAGACTGAGGAGGTCTGTGCTCGGTCTAGTTCTGAGACTGAAGAGGTCTGTGCTCGGTCTAGTTCTGAGACTGAGGAGGTCTGTGCTCGGTCTAGTTCTGAGACTGAGGATGTCTGTGCTCGGTCTAGTTCTGAGACTGAAGAGGTCTGTGCTCGGTCTAGTTCTGAGACTGAAGTGGTCTGTGCTCGGTCTAGTTCTGAGACTGAGGAGGTGGGATGTCTGTGCTCGGTCTAGTTCTGAGACTGAGGAGGTCTGTGCTCGGTCTAGTTCTGAGACTGAAGAGGTCTGTGCTCGGTCTAGTTCTGAGACTGAGGAGGTCTGTGCTCGGTCTAGTTCTGAGACTGAGGAGGTCTGTGCTCGGTCTAGTTCTGAGACTGAGGAGGTCTGTGCTCGGTCTAGTTCTGAGACTGAGAGGTCTGTGCTCGGTCTAGTTCTGAGACTGAGAGGTCTGTGCTCGGTCTAGTTCTGAGACTGAGGAGGTCTGTGCTCGGTCTAGTTCTGAGACTGAGGAGGTCTGTGCTCGGTCTAGTTCTGAGACTGAGGAGGTCTGTGCTCGGTCTAGTTCTGAGACTGAAGAGGTCTGTGCTCGGTCTAGTTCTGAGACTGAGGAGGTCTGTGCTCGGTCTAGTTCTGAGACTGAGGAGGTCTGTGCTCGGTCTAGTTCTGAGACTGAGGAGGTCTGTGCTCGGTCTAGTTCTGAGACTGAGGAGGTCTGTGCTCTGTCTAGTTCTGAGACTGAGGAGGTCTGTGCTCGGTCTAGTTCTGAGACTGAAGAGGTCTGTGCTCGGTCTGGTTCTGAGGCTGAGGAGGTCTCTCGGACACTCTCGTGTTTCGTGATCATATGCAGGATCTGTACTCACAGCGCTGAAGGGGTCTCTGCTCACACTGCCTTTACTGTTCAAGCTGCCGATCTCCGTCTGAGAGCTGGACTGGGACATTCCCTCGAAGAACGGCCTGAGACAGACACAGAGTGATTAGTTTAGAAGGAGCGTCTCTCATCTCTCGGTTCATCACTAAACTCGAAGCATCAGTGTGTGATCTCAGATACAACACATCACACATCATATGTCTCCTCTTATGCTGATTTTCCTTCATATGAATGCATTCGAAATCTGCATATTTAGTTTCTAGTCATTTTGTGATATGTATTAGCAGCTGTTTTTTTTGTTTAAAATGTATTCATTATCCATATGAATGCCTGCATGATATGCATAATTCAGTTTGCAATGTTTAGCGTCTGTATTATGGAAATAATCAGAGTGAACGAGTCTTCTTGAGAGAGTTTTGACTGTGTTGCCAGATCCAGCAATTTCAGACTTTTATAATTTGACATTTTTGAAAGGTAATAAAGTAGGACGGTGCCGTTTAGGGTCAGCAATATCTTTATCTTATCGTATTGGCAACATATTTTAAATATATATATTTTTTGGTTTAGTAGCAATATCTGGCAACACTGCATCGCCGGCACTTAAACTGACAGTAATCAAAAAATCCCATGGACATAAAAAACATGATCAACGCTGTAGTATTTAACACAAGTACACGCATCTGTAGAACTAGTAGGTTACAGAATTAAATTAAATACGCAAACACTAGCCATGAAGAAGTCTATTCTGTCATTCAGTAGTTATTACATTTAAATGAGATATTATATTACAATAAATTAGTAATGCTAAAAACAATCATTAGAGCAAAGGTATAATCTATATAGCAATGGTTATTAATAAAAACTATAACAGTAATGTATTGTTGCATGAATAATGAACGGCTGATAAAATGATGCACCCCTCACTATAGTAAAGTTGTGATGCAATAAATGGTGTTTCTAGTGTATATATGTGCAGCAGTGGAGGGCAGCAGAGGGCGCACCTGAGCTTGGGTTTGGGGGTGCTGAGGATGCTGTCGTTCTCCTCCATCTCCGGCCCGCTGTCGCTGGGGTTGTACATCTCCAGACTGTCATAGAGCTCATCCAGGTCCTCCTCCACCTCCTGGATCTGCTCGCGGGACACGTGCTCCAGCCCGAAGCCCACCTGCACCACAAACACAGCACAGTCATATTCCACACACGATAGGACTCAATGACACAGACAGTGCACGCCTCTGCATCTTTCTGAATGAGAGCAGATTAAACATTTATATCAACACTCAGCAGAAATCTGATGTGAATTCATCTATATAGAGAAGGTAGAAAAACACACAACTGCTGGTATTACTATTACATACTGAATTGCATTTAGTTGTATATTTTACGTGTGATAATTGTATGCGTTTGTGCCATTTTTGTTAGTTTTTTTAAATTCAGCTTTGCTTTTATTGCAGTTTTTCACATTTTTGTACATCAACTTATTTTCAATTAGTTGCCAGGACAACATTTCTAATTTATGTTTAATGTTTTTAAAGTCATAATCCAGACGAAAATGTAAATTCTGTTACTCTATATATTTCATATTTTTCCCCATCTTTTTGAGGATGATGTGAGAACGGAAAGGTGTTGAAATAATTTATACAGTGAGAATATATCTAGTTTTATATTTCGAGTTTTCATTTTAAAATTTTAGAAATTAGGTTTTTGCTTCTGCCATTTTCATAAGTTCATGAATTATTGTATTTTTTCATTTTTTAGTAATTTCAATCCTTGAACTTTTTTTATTTCACTTAGTTGCCAAGGCAATATTTCTTATTTATGTTTCAGTTTCTCAAGTGTTCCATCTAATATTGATATTTTATTTCAACATCATTTCAATTAATGAAAACATTTAAAATAGTTTTAATTGTAAAATAGTTTTAATTGTAGTTTTAGTTACCAATAACAACAAAAATGAAGGTCAGTAAATAATGATAATTATATGATTTTTTTAGGCAAACTATTTATTTTCTTATGCTGAAGGTTAAAAAAAGAACTTTCTTAAAAAAAAGTGTTATTTTTTAAGTAATTTTAGTACTTCAGTTAGTTGCATTTTTTAAAGGCACAGTACAACAATAAAAAGAGTTCTGTCATTATTTACAGCAGCGTTTAACTGGTATTCCCTTCTCTCCAGGGTGATTATGGTGAGGTGTTGCACTCTCACACAGAGGTGTGACTGAGTAATAAGGTCAGAGATATGACCCAAGTCATATTTCAGCAGTCGTCAGGCGAGAAAGCAGACGTTACCTCATCCGACACTTTAAACCTCTTCAGCAGAGCCACAAACTTCTGCTTGATGTTCGGTTGCTGGAGAAAGAAAAGAAACAGCCCAACTCAGATAAAATACTGTATTCAATCTGCCAGCTTAAAGTCAACATCAAATAAAACATGAATGATTCATCTGTAGTTATGAAGAAAAAATGAGATGAAAATATTCCATCAAAATGTAGGATATTTATTTTTACAGAAAAGGGGCATATTTAATGGTAATGGAGTGTGTTAAATGGAGCTCAGTGCGGTCATTCATATTCATTAACACAGCGATGCAGTGTGGGTGAGTGTGTGTGTGTGTGTGTGTGTGTGTGTGTGTGTGTGTCTTACTCTAGTAATAGAGGCGTTTGAAGTAAGTTTGCGTCTGGGTTTCTTCTTCCTCACCTCTTCCTCTTCATCATCTAGATACTGAAACAACATAAGCCATTAAATACTCGTCGTAGACCAACCGACCCCGACGGCACCGGCACCGGCACCAGCACCGGCACCGACACACACACACAGACAGAGACAGACAGACAGACAGACACACACACACAGACAGAGACAGACAGACAGACACACACACACCCAAATATACACACTACAATATAGATACAAATGCAATAAGAACTACAGAAGTAAATAGGAAGCAGAATTTTAATCAAAATATGAACTTAAATAATATAAATTTACAATTCTAAGCCATGTATATAAACCTCTGCATGTGTAGTTTCTAATCCTTGTATGTTTACACCAGCTCATTATGCAGATTTAATCATGTTGAATACATATTCCAGAATTAAATTTTGCAGAATGCTCAAATTTATCACAAATATTTACAGTATATCCTATCTGAAAACAATGTGGCAGTTGTGATGACAATGACATATTTAATTGGGAATAAAAACAGTCTTGAAAGCAAAAAAATGCATTCAACAGAGAATAAAGAAGCATAATTACTAAACTAAATAAATGCCACGCACGCACGCACGCACACACGCACACACGCACACACGCACACACACACACACACACACACACACACAGTGGACCTACATGATGAACTGGGTCGTCGCTGCCCTCCTGCTCAGACGAGTAACTCTCCTCCTCTTCCTCTGAGTAGTTATCAATGTCTGGAGAACGATCTGAGCCAAAGAAGAACGCGTGAGTCAGTGAAAAATAACAATACGATAAATTCACTTTGTTCACTCTGAACTGGCAGATGAGAGTCACGTGACTCTGGAATGCTTGATTGTGATTGGCCAGTCGCAGTAAAGTCGCTCGTGTCTCACCGTTCATCTTGGCTTTGGGTCCCTCGTGGTCGATGGGCTGACTGGACAGAGAATAAACCCGGATCTCGGCCACAAGGACGGACACATCCTTCAGCTGACTGTGCAGACCCAGGACCTGAGCGCCTTCGGTGGGGTGCTGCATCACCTGACAACACCAGCAATCAATCATCAATTAACAAAACAAGGAACGGAAAAAATCGATTCTCCCATGCATTGCCATTCTCTCTACAACGATATGAATTGATTCGGAACATTTTAGAATCTATTCTGAGCTAGTTTCCCCCCCCTCACACACACTTGCAAAAATGCAACGCATGATGTAATTTTCAATTAAATGTATGCAATGCACTTGCATTTACTTGCAGTACTTTAATGTGAAATTGATGTAAACACAGTCAGTAATGTTTCCAGAGCAGGACAAAACATGTGAAATATCGAAATAGAGCTGTGCATTATTCTGAATGCTGCCACTGTTTAAGAGCTCATCATTTACATTTACATTTATCAGATGCTTTTATCCAAAGCGACTTACAGTGCATTCAGCATATACATTTATTTTCAGTAAGTGTGTTCCCTGGGAATCAAACCTACAACCTTTGCGCTGCTAACGCAATGCTCTACCACTGAGCCACAAGAACACATCAGTAATAATCAAACTTTTAGTCAGTAATGTTTCCAGAATCGGATCGTGAGAAAAAAGAAAAACCCATAACTATTGTCTGTAAACTTTCAGATACTTAAAGAACACTTATTTTAAATAAGCTATTGTTCTAAAGATTAGCCTGCTTATATAATTTAAAAAAGTACATTTTGCACAAAATACATTTGATAGAAAATCTATATGAAAATGTAGCCATGTGCAGTAATATAGAAAATTGAGAATTGATGCATCGTGATATTGAGTTGATAATGATAATCATAATTGAGTTGAAGATTCACAGCTCTATTTTTAAGATGGCAGTACTGACAGAGACTCCGACTATGAACAAAAAACAAAGAAACAAGAAAGTTGTGAAGATGTATTTGCACAGTAGAAGAATTCATTAGAAAAAACATTAGCTCAAGAATTGATTTGGAACTGGATTATGACTCCCAGGATCGAATCGGATCGTGACTCCCAGGATCGGATCGAATTGAATCGGATTGCGACTCCCAGAATCGGATCGTGACTCCCAGGATCGGATCGGATCGTGACTCCCAGGATCGGATCGAATCGGATTGTGACTCCCAGAATTGAATCGGATTGCGACTCCCAGAATCGGATTGTGACTCCCAGGATCGGATCGAATCGGATTGTGACTCCCAGAATTGAATCGGATTGCGACTCCCAGAATCGGATCGTGACTCCCAGGATCGGATCGGATCGTGACTCCCAGAATTGAATCGGATTGCGACTCCCAGAATCGGATCGTGACTCCCAGGATCGGATCGGATCGTGACTCCCAGGATCGGATCGAATCGGATTGTGACTCCCAGAATTGAATCGGATTGCGACTCCCAGAATCGGATCGTGACTCCCAGGATCGGATCGAATCGGATTGTGACTCCCAGAATTGAATCGGATTGCGACTCCCAGAATCGGATCGTGACTCCCAGGATCGGATCGAATCGGATTGTGACTCCCAGGATCGGATCGGATCGTGACTCCCAGGATCGGATCGAATCGGATTGTGACTCCCAGGATCGGATCGGATCGTGACTCCCAGGATCGGATCGAATCGGATTGTGACTCCCAGAATTGAATCGGATTGCGACTCCCAGAATCGGATCGTGACTCCCAGGATCGGATCGTGACTCCCAGGATCGGATCGGATCGTGACTCCCAGGATCGGATCGAATCGGATTGTGACTCCCAGAATTGAATCGGATTGCGACTCCCAGAATCGGATCGTGACTCCCAGGATCGGATCGAATCGGATTGTGACTCCCAGAATTGAATCGGATTGCGACTCCCAGAATCGAATCGGATCGTGACTCTTGCATACATACTCCCAAAATCGAATTGGGATTCACAGAATCGAATGGGATCTTGACTCCCAGAATCGGATCATGACTCCCAGAATCGAATCGGATCGTAACTCCCAGAATCGAATCGGGATTCACAGAATCGAATGGGATCGTGACTCCCAGAATCGAATCGGATCGGGACTCAGATCGGATCGTGACTCTTGCATACATACTCCCAAAATCGAATCGGGATTCACAAAATCGAATGGGATCTTGACACCCAGAATCGGATCATGACTCCCAGAATCGGATCGGGACTCCCAGGATCCGATAGGATCCAGGATCCCTGAATCTGAACGGATCGGGACCCCCAAAATCGGATCAGGAAGTGCCTAAAGATTCCCCGCCCTCACCTCTGCCATGTTGATGAGGCCGAGCGCCAGCGTCTTGTAGCCCAGGATGGTCCTGTTCTTGTACCTCTTCCTCCTCTGCAGCATGATCTGCAGCTTGTTGGCATCTCGTTTCAGGAAGTGTGGATACTGCAAGGACACAGAGAGGTTTCTAAGCGTTGGTTTGAGGCGATACGGATGTAATGATACTGTGCTGCTGACACTCACCTGTAAGGAGAACGTGAGCTGCAGGTCTGTTTCCGTTTGTCCGCTCGATGGCAACAGGATCTCATTGGATCGGAGGATTCGCTTCGAGCCCTGAGAGAGAAACAGACAGTCAACAAACATCATTAAATGCTGGGAAGCGCTTTGTCTTTATGATCCACAGAAGAGAGCAGAAAACACAGTAAGAGGACAGAACGATTTTAGTAATGTTTTCTAAATAAGTCTCTCATGCTCATCAAGGCTGCATTTATTTGTTTAAAAATACAGTACAAAATGTTAAATATTATTACACCTTAAAATAGCTAATGTCTATGTGAGTATCTTTTAAAATGGAATTTATTTCTGTGATCAAAGCTGTATTTTCAGCGTCATTACTCCAGCCTTCGGTGTCACATGATCTGCAGTTAATGTCTAATGATTATAATATACTGATTTACTGCTCAAGAAACATTTCTGATTATTATTATTTAAAATAAATGATTTTTTAAAAAATTTAAAACAGAAATCTTCTGTAACACCACAAATGTCTTTACTGTTACTTTTGATTAGTTTAATGCATGTTTGCTGAGTATGAATAATGATTTATTTTCAAATAGCTAAAAAAAAAATTATAATAATTAATTGCATTTTTTCAAACAGAATAACATTTTATATGTAACATTATAAATGTCTTTACTATCAAGAAGATATATGTAAAATAAAAAATCAACTAAATACAATTTTTAAAAATAAACTGAAATAAATACTAAGTATTTATACTAAATACTATAGTATTTTTTAGTATTTTTGTACATAAATGAAATTACAAATAAATAAAAAATATCAATGGAATTAATTTAACAAAATTATTTGAAACCGAATCCTTTTGTAACATTATAAATAAATAAAATAAATGCATAAATTACAAATAAAAAATTAACAATATAGTACACAAATATTTTGAAATGGAAATCTTTTGTAATATTACCATCAGGATTTGATTGGATCATAAAAAGTGTGCTGTGATATTGTTTTGCTCTCGTTTCAGATGATGAACGGTTCACAGTAAGGCCAGCATGTGCACTTAAGTGAACGGCTGATTTATGTTTCCTGTAGAAGAACGAGAATCAATCACCTGCAGTTTGACAGCGATGACCACAGACGTCAGATCTTTATCCAGCTCCTTCAGCATGACCAGCTTCTTCAGAGTCAGATTGAAGAGCCTGCCAACACAATTCAATATATCACAACTCAATATCATAACTGGGAACAGCTTTCAATCAATCAATTCTAATGGGACTGATGTAGTTTTGCGATGTGTGACAGAATAACAGCACATGAACACACACACACACACACACACACACACACACACACACACACACACACACACACACACACACACACACACACACACACACACACGTCGGTTCAGCCTGGTTCCTGAGGGTCAGGGAAGGTTAGCGAGTGAATTATTTACAGTTGCTCTTGCTGCCGCTCCTGAAATAGAGGCTCTTCCGACAAGAGCTTCTGCCATACAGATCAATGACAATCTGAAACCGCTATTGACCAGACCCCACACACACACCCACAGAGACACACAGACACAGACACACACACACACACACACACACACACACACACACACACACACACACACACACACACACACACACACACACAGAGAGACAGACACACACACACACACACACACACACAGACACACACCTCAGACGAATGACTTGCAGTTTTACACATCAGCATTCAGTGCGTTCAACTGATCTGAATATCAGTCGTGGGATTGTGTAAATCATGCATCTCTCAGCTATTTTAAAACAATTCACAATATTTACAGTGTGAGAGAGATATTAAAAAACAACAACTGCAGAAAGAAAAAGAAATGCATAAGAAAAGATGAAACATCCTCAGAGAATCACGCAAGAAAGACAATGTCAGCAGAGTGAAAATTAATACAAAATATTAACTGAGGTGTTTTATTCATATATAAGCAACATGTAATTTTTTATGTAATTTTAAATAAGTATACACACACACACACACACACATATATATATACACATGCATATACACATACATACATACGGGGAAGTCGTGGCCTAAGGCTAATGGATAGAGAGTCGGACTCATAATCCAAAGGTTGCAGTTTCGAGTCTCGGGCCGGCAGTTATTGTAGGTGGGGGGGAGTGAATGTACAGTGCTCTCTCCACCCTCAAAACCAAGACTGAGGTGCCCTTGAGCAAGGCACCGAACCCCCAACTGCTCCCCGGCCTCCGCAGCATAGATGGCTGCCCACAGCTCCGGTTGTGTTTACGGTGTGTGTGTGTGTTCACTGCTGTGTGTGTACACTATGGATGGGTTAATTGCAGAGCACGAATTCCGAGTATGGGTCACCAAACTTGGTCGTATGTCAGGTCACTTTCACTTTCACTTTACACACATACATATACAAATACAGTATCTCACAGTAGTGAGTACACCCCTCACATTTTTGTAAATATTTTATTATATCTTTTCATGTGACAACACTGAAGAAATGACACTTTGCTACAATGTAATGTAGTGAGTGTACAGCTTGTATAATGTTGTTACATTAGCTGTCCCCTCAAAATAACTCAACACACAGACATTAATGTCTAAAACGCTGGTCACAAAAGTGAATACACCCCTAAGTGAAAATGTCCAAATTGGGCACAAAGTGTCAATATTTAGTGTGGCCACCATTATTTTCCTTAACCCTCTTGGGCATGGAGTTCACCAGAGCTTCACAGGTTGCCACTGGAGTCCTCTTCCACTCCTCCATGACGACATCACGGAGCTGGTGGATGTTAGAGACCTTGCGCTCCTCCACCTTCAGTTTGAGGATGCCCCACAGATGCTCAATAGGGTTTAGGTCTGGAGACATGCTTGGCCAGTCCTTCACCCTCAGCATCTTGGAGGTGTGTTTGGGGCCGTTATCATGTTGGAGTACTGCCCTGCGGCCCAGTCTCCGAAGGGAGGGGATCATGCTCTGCTTCAGTATGCCACAGTACATGTTGGCATTCATGGTTCCCTCAATGAACTGTATCTCCCCAGTGCCGGCAGCACTCATGCAGCCCCAGACCATGACACTCCCACCACCATGCTTGACTGTAGGCAAGACACACTTGTCTTTGTACTCCTCACCTGGTTACCACCACACACGCTTGACGCGGAACCAAATAAGTGTATCTTGGTCTCATCAGACCACAGGACATGGTTACAGTAATCCACGTCCTTAATCTGCTTGTCTTCAGCAAACTGTTTGCGGGCTTTCTTGTGCATCATCTTTAGAAGAGGCTTCCTTCTGGGACAACACCCATGCAGACCAATTTGATGCAGTGCGCGGCGTATGGTCTAAAAACTGACAAGCTGAGCCCCCACCCCTTCAATCTCTGCAGCAATGCTGACAGCACTTATACGTCTATTTCCCAAACACAACCTCTGGATATGACGCTGAGCACGTGCACTCAACTTCTTTAGTCGACCATGGCGAGACCTGTTCTGAGTGGAACCGGTCCTGTTAAACTGCTGTTTGGTCTTGGCCACCGTGCTGCAGCTCAGTTTTAGGGTCTTGGCAATCTTCTTATAGCCTACGCCATCTTTATGTAGAGCAGCAATTCTTTGTTTCAGATCCTCAGAGAGTTATTTGCCATGAGGTGCCATGTTGAACTTCCAGTGACCAGTATGAGAGAGTGAGAGCGATAACACCAAATTTAACTCACCTGCTCCCCATTCACACCTGAGACCTTGTAACACTAACGAGTCACATGACAACGGGGAGAGAAAATGGCTAATTGGGCCCAATTTGGACATTTTCACTTAGGGGGGTACTCACTTTTGTGGTCAGCGGTTTAGACATTAATGGCTGTGTGTTGAGTTATTTTGAGGGGACAGCAAATTTACAGTTATACAAGCTGTACACTCACTACTTTACATTGTAGCAAAGTGTCATTTGTTCACATTCAAATATATGCAAAAATGTGAGGGGTGTACTTACTTCTGTGAGATACTGTACACACACACACACACACACACACACACACACATACATACATATATATATATATATTCCCTGTAAAAGTGACAGTTCACACACAAATTGTCGTTCATGTCTTCAGGACAGTGTTATCATTATGATAAAAACAAACAAGTTTCATCTGCCTCCCATTCAAACACACACAGCAGGATGAGAGCGAGACTAATTACCATCATAAAAGCCACACAGTAAACTCCAGCCACTAACACATATCACACACTCACTAGTACACACCCCTCTAGTTCACTACACTACCATCACTGGATCTGAACACGCCGCATGTAAACATCAGAGAGCCGCCATTTGGCATTTTAAGCTTTTCCTTCTGGTTCTCTGGAGGATATTCATCCGTGAGCTCTACATTAAACATGATAACTGTTAAATAAAGACTCTCAGATGGACGTGCGTTTCTGCACAACATGGACAAACTCTCAAGAGCACAGACCGAATCAGACCAAACACTCGAGCTGCTTTCTTTGATTAATAATAAATTATCCTGACCGCTCTAGTGTGTGTGTTTGCATTTACAGGACGTCACACCTTCAGCACGAGTTTATCGCTCATAAATCAGGTATTATAGTCATAAAGCTGGAGATAAAAGCTGCTTGGGTTCATAAAGTCTCAATGGACGGCTACTGCAAGCAGAGCTGATGTTCATAAAGCTCAGATGAACGACAAACACATCTATCTATCTATCTATCTATCCGTCCATCCGTCTGTCTGTCTATCCATCTGTCTATCCATTCATCCATCCATCCATGTCTCTGTCTGTCTATCCGTCCATCTGTCTGTTCCTCTGTCCGTCTGTCTATCCGTCTGTCTGTTCCTCTGTCCGTCTGTCTGTTCCTCTGTCTGTCTGTCTGTTCCTCTGTCTATCCGTCTGTCTGTTCCTCTGTCCGTCTGTCTGTCCCTCTGTCTGTCTGTCCCCTCTGTCCATCTGTCTGTCTGTCTGTCTGTCTGTCCCTCTATCCGTCTGTCTGTCCCTCTGTCTATCCGTATATCCATATGTCTGTCCCTCTATCCGTCTGTCTGTCCCTCTGTCTATCTGTCTGTCTGTCCCTCTATCCGCCTGTCTGTCCCTCTATCCGTCTGTCTGTCCCTCTGTCTATCTGTCTGTCACTCTGTCCGTCTGTCTGTCCCTCTATCCGTCTGTCTGTCCCTCTGTCCGTATGTCTGTCTATCTGTCCCTCTGTCTGTTCCTGTCTGTCTGTCCGTCTGTTCCTCTGTCTGTCTGTCCGTTCCTCTGTCTGTCTGTCTGTCCGTCTGTTCCTCTGTCTGTCTGTCTATCCATTTGTCTGTCTATCCGTCTGTCTGTCTGTCTGTCTGTCTACCCGTCTGTCTGTTCCTCTATCCGTCTGTCTGTTTATCCGTCTGTCTGCCTGTCTGTTCCTCTATTTGTCTGTCTGTCTATCTGTTCCTCTATCCGTCTGTCTGTCTGTCCCTCTATCCGTCCGTCTGTCTGTCTGTTCCTCTATCCGTCCGTCTGTCTGTCTGTCTGTCCCTCTATCCATCTGTCTGTCTGTCTATCCGTCTGTCTGTCTGTCTGTCCCTCTATCCATCTGTCTGTCTGTCTATCCGTCTGTCTGTCTGTTCCTCTATCCATCTGTCTGTTTCTCTGTCTGTCTATCCGTCTGTCTATCCATCCATCCATGCTGATTTGCTGCTCAAGAAACATTTCTGATTATTATCAATGTTGAAAACAGTTGTGCTGCTTAATATTTTTGTGGAAACTGCGATACAAATTTTTTGAATGAACAGATGAGAAAAAAAGTATTTATTTGAAAATATTTCTACCATTATAAATGTCTTTTCGGTCACTTTTGATCATTTTAATACATCCTTGCTGAACAAAAGTATGAATTTAATCTTAAAACCAAAAACCATCTCCAAACGTTTGAACAGTATTGAATGAATGTTGATATTCTGACTCTGAAGGCTGAGTGTCCGCTGTCACACACAGAGGTCAAAGGTGATCTACAGCTGTCTGTCATACTCCCTTCGGCTACAGACAACACATGTCATCCATCATCACAGCCTCCTCTCTGGTCACAGGTCTGTGTGACATCAGAGGAACAGCACCAACTCACCGACAAACAAATGACAAGCTTGGATTTTAGTTTACGCACTCACAATAAATCTTCAAGATAACACTCAAAAGAGCTGACATCGGGTTTCTAGTGGAGAGCATTCAGCTTACGCATTACTGAGGAGATACAAAAATAAAGCACTAAACAATAAGTCAAGTAAATTAATTAGTATATATGTAAATAAATAAGTAAAAAAGTCAAATAAATAAATTAGTCCATAAGTAAATAAATAAATACAATAAGAAAAACGAAACAAATAAATGACAACATAAATCGCATAAAGTAACAATAATAAATAAATCAATAAATGGAGCATGCATCACTGATGTGATTTAAAAATAAAAATGTAATAATAAAGTATGAAAATACAATGATTAAGAATGTAAACAAATCAACAAGTAAACTACCATAAATAAATACATTCAAAAAGTCAATAAATAAAGTAGAAATAAATAAGTAAAAAGTCAATAAGTAAATAAATAATACAAAAATAAATGTATATATAAATAAATAGTCAAATAAACAATATAATAAATAATAATACATGTATTTATCTTCTCTATATATATCTGGAAACAGTATTGCTGATTCTTATTAACATTCAATGATTCGATACTCTTTTCTAAACTGTGTAAAACTTGTGAGAATGAAAATAACCCAATATAATTCAAGGTATCTGCCAAAAACACACTCCTGTAGAAATATCACAGATCACATGCTAACAGTCAGTCAATGAGGCCTGAGCTTCTTAATGTGTGTACACACATCTGACCTAGACAAGGAGGACGCGTTTATAAGTGTGTGTACACACACACACACACACGTTCTCTCTCTCTCTCTCACACACACACACACGACCTTGACAAGGAGGACGCATTTATAAGTGTACACACACACACTATCTCTCACACACACGACCTTGACAAGGAGGATGCGTTTATAAATGCACACACACACACACACACACACGACCTTGACAAGGAAGACGCGTTTATAAGTGTACACACACACACACTCTCTCTCTCACACACACACACTCGCACGACCTTGACAAGGAAGACGCGTTTATAAGTGCACGCGCACGAACACACACATACACACATGTTTTCCATGAGCACTGATTGGCTCTTTGTTGTCTTCCTCAACACACACCGTCACACTGTCTGTTTCTTCTCTGACCTCTTCCCGTCAGAACTCAAGCCTTTGTTTTGCTCAATTCCTCTTGTGTGTGTGTATGTGTGTGTGTGTGCCAAAATAACGGTCCTAATGAATCAATGCATCCTTAGATTAATAAGTATTTAATAAAGTATTTAAAAATCAAATCTGATATTTTATGTCTTAAATAAGTGTAAGGAAAAAAAATATTACTTAAATAATTTGAATATTTTTTAGAAGAAATGTAAATAATCTGATAAAAAATGTGTGGGCATGTATAAAAATATTAAATATATAATACATTAAAATATACTCACACCTCACACATAAACAATAATTAATGTATTGGTTTTTGTATTTGATGTTAAAAAAACTGATATATTATTTTTAAATGTTACATACACATGCGCGTGTATAAATAAAAAAATATAAAACAAAATGTAAACATTTAAATTTTATGTATTAATACATATTGATACATGTATGATACAAATTAATAAGTAATGTATAAATTGTATGCCTGTGTGTGTATTGTATCAATGTCATATTTCATATACATAATTTTTAGAAAAAATGACATGTTTTTACATATCTGATACATTTTTTAAATGTTACACATACAAACACGTGTGTATTATAAATAATAAATGTAACCATTTAATTTTTATATATGTGTCCCTGGAGCACAAAAGCAGTCATAAGCAGCACAGGTATATTTGTAGAAATAACCAACAATACATTGTATGGGTCAAAATTATACATTTTTATTTTATGCCAAAAATCATTCGGATATTAAGATCATGTTCCATGAAAATATTTTGTAAATTTCGTACAGTAAATATATGAAAACCTAATTTTTGATTAGTAATATGCATTGCTAAGAACTTCATTTGAACAACTTTAAAGATGATTTTCACAATATTTTAAATTTTTGCACCCTCAGATTCCAGATTTTCAAATATTGTCCGATCATAACAAACCATACATCAATGGAAAGCTTATTTATTAAGCTTTCAGATGATGTATACATCTCAATTTAGAAAAATTGACCCTTATGACTGCTTTTGTGCTCCAGGGCCACATATACATACAAATTGACAAATACCTGATATACATTTTATACATAAAATATTTTAACATTTGGAAATATTTTGAAAATATTTGACTAAATAACTGTAAAAAATATTTAGTGTGTGCTTTAAAAGTAAACATGTCCAGACTGTTTGCTTCCAGGGTTTTCTCCCGCTGTGCTTTAGTGTTTACTATACAATAATACATTTATTGTCAGTATGTTATAATGAAGGGTTTGTGTAATGGACATGCCCTGAAATCAGCCTAATTACACAGGCTTCCTCATCACCGACAGTCACACAACCTCCTGAATGCTTCATCCAGCAAACACACGGAGAGACCATTAATCCCGTCAGGGTGTGATGTCCTGAAGTCACAGTAACAGCTCTGCTCCGATACAGACACAAGTAAACACACTGGATAAAGCCCAATCCATTAATCAGCCCGGCGCAGCTGTCCTGCAGCGCTGATCCAACCAGCCGTCCACAATCACACAGACCCAGTGATTCAATTCACTCCGACGGTGCATTATGGGATTGAAAGCAGCGCGGAGAAAGTGTAGGGACCATCAACAATTCCTCGACTTCACACAAATATTGAGCGAAAAACGCCAGGCGACAACCAATCGCTGTGAGAAGTAGACAAGGCAAGATTGAGTACGTGTCCGAGTGTTGCTGAACTGAGATCACCAGTCGTTGAAAACGGAAATGCACTTTGCATGCTTTCATTATATGTGACCCTGGACCACAAAACCAGTCATAAGGGTACACTTTTGAATCATGAAAGCTGCATCAATAAGCTTTCCATTGATGTATGGTTTGTTATGATAGGACAATATTTGTAAATCTGGAATCTGAGGGTGCAAAAAATATCTAAATATTGAGAAAATCATCTTTAAAGTTGTTCAAATTAAGATCTTAGATATGCATATTACTAATCAAAAATGTTTTTTGATATATTTGCGATATCAAATTTACAAAATATCTAAAATGGAACATGATCTTAACTTAATATCCTAATGATTTTTGCATAAAATAAAAATCTAGAATTTTGACCCATATAATGTATTTTTGGCTATTAGTGCAAATATACCCGAGCGACTTTTGACTGGTTTTGTGCTCCAGGGTCACATGCTATGGATGGGTGAGAAAAACGATTAAACTGTCTATATTACCTGTATTATGAAAATGTAATCTGTCACACTTTAAGTTTACACAAATATATGGTATCAAAATCATAATCAAAATCAACAAGAGAGCAATAATATGCAAGCGCTATAACAAGTCTCAGTTAGCTTAATGCAGTACACATAGCAAGGGCTTTTATTATATAATAAATAAAAACAAGTACTCTCAAACGATTAATCGCATCCAAAATAAAAGTTACCTAATTTACCTAATATATGTACTGTTTATTTTTATTATGTATATATGAATACACACACATGCATGTATATATTTAAGAAAAATATGTTATGTTTATATATTATATAATTTATATGAATATATGTAAATATTTTCCAAATATATGCTGTTTGTGTGGGTCATTATATATACATAATAAATATACACAGTGCACGCATGTATATTATGTAAACAAAAACTTTTATTTTGGATGCGATTAATCGTTTGACAGCACTAACAAAAAGAAAACAAACCGATAGAATACAAAAGAAGAGAGAAGATAGAGTTAGTTTTTATTAAAGACAATAAACCGATAGAATACAAAAAGAAGAAGAGAAGATAGTTAGTTTTTATTAAACAAAATAAACCGATAGAATACAAAAGAAGAGAGAAGAAAGTGTTAGTTTTTATTAAAGACAAACCGATAGAATACAAAAGAAGAGAGAAGAAAGTGTTAGTTTTTATTAAAGACAAACCCGATAGAATACAAAAGAAGAGAGAAGAAAGTGTTAGTTTTTATTAAAGAAAACAAACCGATAGAATACAAAAGAATAGAGAAGAAGTGTTAGTTTTTTTAAAGACAATAAACCGATAGAATACAAAAGAATAGAAGAAGTGTTAGTTTTTATTAAAGACAATAAACCGATAGAATACAAAAGAATAGAGAAGAAGTGTTAGTTTTTATTAAAGACAATAAACCGATAGAATACAAAAGAAGAGAGAAGATGTTAGTTTTTATTAAAGACAATAAACCGATAGAATACAAAGAAGAGAGAAGATAGTGTTAGTTTTATTAAAGACAATAAACCGATAGAATACAAAAGAAGAGAGAAGAAAGTGTTAGTTTTTATTAAAGAAAACAAGCAGTTAGTAATGATAGAGTGCAAGTCTAAAAGGAGCAGTTTTTTTTAAGAATAGAGAGTGCTAGCGGGTCAAATAAGATGGAAGAGATGTGTTTTAGCCGATTCTTGAACTCGTCCTCACAGAGACGTCATCAGCAGCCTCTCGAGCGCTCGTTTAACCCCCGACCCACTCACATCCTGGACCCGCAGACATCTCTGCGTTTGGTGTTTACACAAACACGTCCTGCTGAAGTCACACGGATGTTCCCGGCTGAACCCCGATCCCGTGACGTCCCGCGGAGCCTCTCGCGAGTACAGATAACACGGTGACCTGTGAGTGTGTGCTAACGGCAGAGTCTCAGCGAGGCGTTTACTGTCCGGTGACAAAACACTGCCTTACAACTGTACTACAAACTGATGCAATATTACATCATCATATCATCAAAGAAGTGTTTACAATGTGAAATGCTTTTGTGCATCAATTTGAACTTTATAAATGCAGGTGTTTTATTGTGATTGTGCCAGACAAACAACAACAACAACTATTATATAATTAATTATATTAAATAATAATCAAAACTATTTTAATTTATTAAAAACTAATAATAGTAGTAATCATAATAATAATATAATAAATGAAAGCATTATTATTATTGTTGTTATTACATTGTTATATAAAATATAATTAGTTAAATGCAGCTGTGCATAATTTCTTTTTACAACATTAATTGTTTTATTGTATCTTAATGCCAGATAAATAATATGAAAATAAAAATAATATCAAAACGATGGGTTATAAAATATAATAAGTGAAATGTGTTTTGTCTCTTGGAAAGCAGTGGTTGTCCTCAGCGCTGAGGTTGTTATGAAGCTGTGAGAAGCTCTGCCTCTGCACTTCCCTTCCCTCCTCTTTCACTTCCTGTTCAGTTCTCCCACACACACACGTGCACGCAGATGCACAGACACACACACACACGTGCGCACACACACACACACACGTGCGCACACACGCACAGACACACGCAGACACAGAGAGACACACAGAGAAACACACAGAGACACACACACACAGACACACAGACAGACGCACAGACACACACACACACACACACACACACAGACAGACACACACACACAGACACACGCACAGACACAGAGAGACACACAGAGACACACACACACACACACACACACACACACACACACACACACACAGACACACACACACACACACACACACACACACACACACACACACACACACACACACACACACACACACAGACAGACGCACAGACAGACGCACAGACACACACACACACACACACACACACACACACACAGACAAACGCACAGACACACAGACACAGACACAGGCACAGACACAGACACACACAGACACAGACAGAGACACACAGAGACACACACACACATCAGTCACACGGTCATCTGCTGAGATAAACCAGTGCCGGTCCATTCACATCTCAGCACAACACTCACAGAGTACTTCACAAATATGCCTCGAAATGAAAACTCGGTCTCTGCAAGATTTCAAACTGATGCGGTATAAAATCATTTTATAATATTACAATAATTGTATACAGAATGATTAGTTAAATACTTTCGTGCATCATTTTCAACGATATAAAATTATGCCAGATAAATATAAAAACAACATTTATAATAATAATAATAACAACAATAATAATAATAATTATTATTATTTATTCGGGACTAATCGGGAGAAGCCGATTAGTCACCAGAAGAAACGGACGTCAGATTGTGAGTCCCTTTTATACTTGTTCATAGATCTGTTGTTGAAATAATTTCCTTGCTACTAAGAAGGAATATTTCGTTTCCTACCTATTTGTAGTCTGCATTTTCGTTGGTTGATAGTTGTGATTGCACTTTCTGGTAATTATAAATCATTTGCGATTCCATTGCTCCTTGGGCAAGGTGTTAGTTTCGTCGCGAGCCATTAGCACTCTGTTAGGCTTATTGGCAGGGCTAATCAGAAGCCTTTCACAGCTGTTTTCACTCTATTCTCTTAATTATACTGTGTATTTATTTGATGTCCAAGGCTGACGCGGAAGCGTCTGCGGAAGCGTTCAGCATCCTCGTGTGAAGACAGACGAGTGTAAAGACAAGCGACTTTTTCCTGCGCGACTTCACCCGAGCAACGACACCGGCAACGCATTTAGGCATTTAGGTATAATTTCTTTTTCCCCTTCCCTCACACACTCTCCTTTGCTATCCTCTATCCTTCCACCTCTATTATGTGTTTCAAAACCATTCCGGTTGTCTCTCGACCACGCTCTAACATCACACGCAGACGGCAACGTAATCTTGCTAACCTGCACCCCATCTCTACATCTTCTACTACACCTCTTTCTTTCTCTATGGCTCTCTGGAATTGTCAGTCAGCTGTCAACAAAGCAGACTTCATTTCCGCTTTTTCTTTACAATCCACTCTCAGCATCTTAGGCTTGACTGAGACCTGGATTCGTCCAGAAGATTCAGCAACTCCAGCTGCCCTCTCTAACAATTTCTCTTTCTCTCACACCCCACGTAAGGTTGGCCGGGGTGGGGGCACTGGTCTGCTCATTTCAAATAATTGGAAATACTCAACCCACTCGCCCCTATGCAATTACAACTCATTTGAATCTCATGCGATTACTGTAATGGCTCCTATAAAACTCCAGATTGTGGTAATCTACCGTCCCCCTGGCCAAATTCTAGCCCACTTCCTAGAGGAGCTGGATGGGTTGCTGTCCTCTTTCATGGAGGATGGAACCCCACTCTTAGTTTTTGGCGATTTCAACATTCATCTAGAAAAGCCTTATGCTACAGACTTTCATTCGCTCCTAGCTTCATTTGATCTCAAACGCCTTACCACTACTAGCACTCACAAATCAGGCAACCAACTTGATTTAATTTACACACGCGATTGTACTGCAGATAACATTCTGGTACAACCACTACATATCTCTGACCATTTCTTCATTAAATTCACATTACACTTTGCTACCAGGGTGCCACCAACCCCCTTACCGGTTACTTTTAGACGAAACCTACGCTCCCTTTCTCCCTCACATCTTTCCTCTGTAGTATCCTCCTCTCTTGCCTCACCTACCCATTTCTCATCTCTGGATGTGAATGCTGCTACTTATACTTTATGCTCTACTTTAACCACTTGTCTAGATGACATTTGTCCTCTCTCCTCCAGGCCAGCACGGACTGCCCCTTCTAACCCCTGGTTATCTGATGTTCTTCGTGAACATCGGACCAGACTCCGAGCGGCAGAGAGAAAATGGCGAAAATCAAACGAGCCGTCGGACCTGAGTATGTATCAATCGTTTCTTTCATCTTTCTCCGCTGAAGTCCACACTGCCAAATCCTCACATTTCCATAACAAGATCAACAATGCTCCAGATATGCGTAATCTCTTTAGAACATTTAATTCTCTCCTCTGTCCCCCTTCACCACCTCCCACCACGTCTATAACAGCGGATAACTTTGCAACTTTTTTTACAAACAAAACTAAAACAATCAGCAGTCAGTTTTCACCTCCACTCACACAGGACCCCAAACCAACTAGATCCACTGCTCAAACTCCCATCTTCTCCTTCTGTCCCCTCACTGAGGCGGAAGTATCCAAACTTCTCCTCTCCAGCCATCCTACAACATGTCCTCTAGACCCTATCCCCTCACACCTTCTCCAAGCAATCTCTCCCGCACTCCTACCAGCACTCACACACATTATCAACACATCTCTCCTCACAGGCATCTTCCCCACTGCATTCAAGCAGGCTCGGGTAACCCCACTGCTCAAAAAACCTACATTAAACACTTCTCTTTTAGAAAACTACAGACCTGTCTCTCTCCTTCCATTCATAGCCAAAACACTCGAACGAGTTGTCTTTAACCAGGTCTCATTGTTTCTTTCACAGAACAACAAACTGGACAATAAACAGTCAGGTTTCAGGAGTGGCCATTCAACTGAGACTGCGCTACTCTCAGTCACTGAAGACCTGCGAATTGCAAAAGCCAATTCCAAGTCATCAGTCCTCATTCTGCTGGATCTGTCTGCCGCTTTTGACACTGTCAATCACCAGATCCTCCTGTCCACCCTCTCATCACTGGATATCACTGGGATTCCACTTCGCTGGTTTGAATCCTATCTCACTGGTCGGTCTTTCAGGGTGGCCTGGGGAGGGGAGGTATCCAAAGCACATAAATTGGTCACTGGGGTTCCCCAGGGATCGGTTCTTGGACCCCTCCTCTTCTCCACATACACTACATCACTGGCTCCCATCATACAGGCACATGGCTTCTCCTACCATTTCTATGCTGATGACACACAGCTCTATCTCTCATTTCGACCAGATGATCCAACGGTAGCTGCACGGATCTCAGGCTGCCTGGCGGACATCTCGGCTTGGATAAAAGAAAACCATCTACAGCTCAACCTGGCAAAGACTGAGCTTCTTGTCTTCCCTGCAACTCCAACTCTACAGCATGATTTCACAATTCACTTAGGTTCATCAACAATTACCCCATCAGCTTCGGTCAGAAATCTTGGTCTAATCTTCGATGACCAGCTGACCTTCAAAGAGCACATTGCAAAGACTGCTCGATCTTGCAGGTTTGCACTACACAACATCAGAAAGATCAGGCCCTTTCTGACAGAGCATGCTGCACAACTTCTTGTCCAGGCCCTTGTCATTTCTAGACTGGACTACTGCAATGCTCTTCTAGCTGGACTTCCATCAAACACAATAAAACCTCTACAAATGATTCAGAATGCAGCGGCACGACTGGTCTTCAACGAGCCCAAAAGAGCCCATGTTACTCCTCTCTTTGTCTCCTTGCACTGGCTACCAGTTGCAGCTCGCATCCAGTTCAAGACACTGATGCTTGCATATAGAACAACCACAGGCTCAGCACCCACCTACTTCCACTCACTATTACGAATTTACATCCCCTCCAGAAGTCTGAGATCTGCTAGTAAGCGACGCCTCGTGGTACCATCACAGAGAGGCTCAAAATCACTCTCCAGAACATTCTCTTTCACCGTTCCTGGCCGGTGGAATGATCTTCCCATCCCCATCCGGAATGCTGGATCCCTGTCAATTTTCAAGCAACAATTGAAAACTCATCTCTTTCAACTCTACTTGATTACATAAAAAAAAAAAAAACTTTTTCAAAATCTTCATCTTTCTCTTTATCTTTCTCTCCTTCCCTTGCTAGCTTGTACTTATTTGAACAATGCCTGTGACTTAGTGTTATTGGAACTTCCTCTGTATGCTTGCCTCTTCAAGATTAATCGCTTTATGTACTCCCCAATTGTAAGTCGCTTTGGATAAAAGCGTCTGCTAAATGAAAATGTATTATTATACATAAAAATGGTCTATAATATTGCTTTATGACCAACACAAATTATTTTGTATTGACTGTAAAAAAGCAAACTCTATGCAAGACGAAACATATACATATATATTCACCATTCAAACAACCAATCAGCTCGCTCCGACAGACCGCAGGCAGCCAATCACGTGGCTTCCCTGAGATCTCAGAGAACTATTCAGTTCATCATGAGTCGGAGACATAAATCATCTCCCGTTGTCTTCTAAACAAGAACAGCTTGTTAAAAATGAATAAGTGAAGCCTCATAAATCAAGCACAAGCAGACGGCATTGGTGTGTGTGTGTGTGTGTGTGTGTGTGTGTGTTACACACTCACTGGCCACTTTATTAGGTACACCTTGCTAGTACCGGATTGGACCCCCTTTTGCCTTCAGAACTGTCTTAATTCTTCGTGGCATAGATTCAACAAGGTGTTGGAAACATTCCTCAGAGATTTTGGTCCATATTGTCATGATAGCATCACGCAGTTGCTGCAGATTTGTCGGCTGCACATCCATGATGAGAATCTCTCGTTCCACCACATCCCAAAGGTGCTCTATTGGATTGAGATCTGGTGACTGTGGAGGCCATTTGAGTAAAGTGAACTCATTGTCATGTTCAAGAAACCAGTCTGAGATGATTTGAGCTTTGTGACATGGTGCATTATCCTGCTGGAAGTACATCAGAAGATGGTACACTGTAGTCATAAAGGGATGGACATGGTCAGCAACAATACTCCGGTAGGCTGTGGTGTTTAAACAATGCTCAATTGGTACTAAGAAGCCCAAAGTGTGCCAAGAAAATACCCCCCACACCATTACACCACCACCACCTGCCTGAACCGTTGAGACAAGACAGGATGGATCCATGCTTTCATGTTCTTTAGGCCAAATTCTGACCCAACTATCTGAATGAAATCGAGACTCATCAGACCAGGCAATGTTTTCCAATCTTCTATTGTTCAGTTTTGGTGAGTCTGTGTGAATTGTATCCTCCGTGTCCTGTTCTTTTCTGACAGGAGCGGCACCCGGTGTGGTCTTCTGCTGCTGGAGCACATCTGCTTCAGGGTTCGACGTGTTGTGTGTTCAGAGATGTATTCTGCAGATCTTGGTTGTAACGAGTGGTTATTTGAGTTACTGTTGTCTTTCTATCATCTCTAACCAGTCTGTTCATTCTCCTCTGACCTCAACAAGGCATGTCCGTCCACACAACTGCCGCTCACTGGATATTTTCTCTTTTTCGGACCATTCTCTGTAAACCCTAGAGATGGTTGTGTGTGAAAATCCCAGTAGATCAGTAGTTTGTGAAATACTCAGATCAGCCCGTCTGGCACCAACAACCATTCCACGTTCAAAGTCACTTAAATCCGCTTTCTTCCCCGTTCTGACGCTCGGTTTGAACTTCAGCACGTCGTCTTCACCACATCTAGATGCCTAAATGCATTGAGTTGCTACCATGTGATTGGCTGATTAGCAATTTGTGTTACCAAGCAATTGAACAGGTACCTAATAAAGTGGCCGGTGAGTGCATATGCATGCAGATATAATATAAATACATAACTGACTGAACAGAGAGAAGCTTTATCCTCATCAGCCTCACAGATGAGAAAGTGTGTGATGTATGCATTAGTATGCAGGTCACATACTCGCACAGACACAGAGAAACTGCAGGACCAGAACCCACCGCTGATGCTAAACACACACACACACACACACACACACACACACGTACACTGGGACTTTCTATTTTGTGCTGAGCTAATGATGGTTTCTCTCCTCTAATACCACACCTACATCAAACCTCAGACAAACCTTTATTGTATTCATATAAGCTTTCAAGTCGTCTCTCACACACACACACACACGCACACACATGCACACACACACACACACACACACGCACACACACACATGCACACACACTGAGTGTTTCTGATTAGAAATGAGAGCAGATGTGATTAGCGTGGACTCATTCAGCTGCTCCAGACGGAGTCTGTTGTGTCTTGAAGAGTCAAAACAAAGCTAACGTTCAGGCAAAAAAGCATCAATGCACCACAGTCTGACAACAAAAATACTCAATGCATTGATTCCAGAATTCAATAAATCAACTAATTACTAAAAATGACCCATTGTTTAATCATCCAAGATTACACACAGCACGCTGCCCATGAGAGACTTCAATCAGAACAAGCTATTGCATGACATAGATTTGTAATACGATGTGTGAAAAATGTGTGCTCAGACCGATCTGAGAAAAAAATCAGAAAAACCATCTAGGATGAGTTCGAAAATAGTTTAGCAGAAAAATATTAGTTACAGAAAATTACGATTGATTCAACATGACCCAAGTAATCACAGAAAATTATTTAGTTAAATAAATAAAATAGTTCTAGCCCTTATGGTTCAAAAGTTATTAGCATAAACATGAGTGCAACTTTGGCCTGTTGGTGGCGCTAGAGAGTTTGAGTTAGAGACTCTAAATTCGCTGTAGGTAATGTTCAGACTGTCCTCTATCTGTGTGCCAAATTTCATAACTCTTCCGCAAGCGGTTCTATGGGCTGCCATAGACTCAATGGTGACGGAAGAGGAAGAAGAAGCACAGAAAACTTCCGCAATTACATACATATTAAGTTATAAACATAACAAAAAACAGGAAAATATGTATGCATATACTTTCTGTTTACTGTGAACAAAAAAATGAATAAAGCATGGGCGACCTATTAAAGTTCCCCATTCTGGGTAATGAAAGGTTCATATTTTGTTTTGGGAGTACACAACAACAAGTAGACATGCATGTAAGGTCAAAAAACACTTTCATTATCTTATAATTAGGGTTGGGTATAGTGTGTTTGGGTTTTTTTCGATACCGGTGCCAAATCGATACTTTTAAAACAGTCCTGGTGCCTAAACGGTGCCTGAACCGATACTTATGAAAATAAAACGACCTGTTAATAATTGCAGGGCTCTAGAGTGCGACCTAATTTCTCTCGGGTGCGACTAACAAAAATCCCAGGGCGCACTGGTGCGTCCAGCCATTCGAGAAAAGAAAAAAAAGTATCCGCGACTCAGAAACTCTATGTGGTTCAACAAAAGACACTCCCGTTAGGCTTATATCGTGGTCTAAACCAATCAGAGATAGTGAAGGGCGGACCCCCCCTCTGATTGGCCGTGGTCCAGATATTCCTGTATGTGTGTGTGCGCGTTTACAAATGCGTCACGTGTGCTGCTGCAGTCAGACAGAGAGAAAGACGCGAGTAGTAGAGATGCGTGCAGTGTTGCCAACTTTTTTAGCGCCTTTGTATGCGCTTTTAGCCCTTTTGTTTTCCCAAAAAAGCAACTAGTGACAAATCGAGTCTCTCGGAGTGTCTCTGTGATCGCCGCAATGGCGCGAGATCAGCGCGCTTTCTCTGCATCTGCTTTGTTCAGCGAGCAGTCTGAGAGGAGCCCGTTCAGTTAAAACAGATATTATTGCTTCTCTAAACGTACATGCAAATATAGAAGAAATCACAGGACATGAATTGTCTTGTCTTATATTGTGTATTATTTGATTTCATCAGACAACGGCTCAATAAAATGATAAATTATGATTTTTGTGCAGACTAGCTCTTGGAAGGGAGAGCTGGTTATGAATTCTTAAAGGGACGTGTTTCAGTCATTATTTCATATTCATCCCGTTGACTGACACATAAACAGTCAAATATATAAAGTAAAACAGTTTTATTGAGAATTTGGCTGCATTAAAATACAGTATGAGCACAGAGAGACAGTTAGACAGAACAGAACAGTTATTTTTTTCTTTACTTTTAGTCATTTAGCAGATGCTTTTATCCAAAGCGACTTACAAATAAGAAAAAGTAACTAAAATTAAAAGTTAAAACTATACATATTATATACACACATTTAAGAAGATAAAGACATGAAATAAAAATGACAAATGCATACAACAACATTTCAAAACTAAACATTTCAATGAAATAAAGCTAAAAACAATTCAAAATATTAAATCAAGAAAAGGTATGAGTATAAAAAGGCTTCTAACATAACACTAAAGGCCTAAGTATACTTATTTTTTGCATAGTAAGAATTGGTTATAAAAACTGTAAAACCTTTTTTTTATTCATAATGTTTAGTGAAATGATTTGGTAGTCTGAGGTGGGATGGGGGCGCCGGATTGTTTTATAGGTTTAAAGGGAGGGGTTGAGAAGCACTGCACTTGAGCATCCCTTCATTCAGACACAGTGGAAGATCTCATCAGTGTAGAGGGGGGGGGGGGGGCACTAGAGCAATCCTTCATTCAGACACAGTGGAAGATCTCATCAGTGTAGAGGGGGGGGGGCACTAGAGCATCCCTTCATTCAGACACAGTGGAAGATCTCATCAGTGTAGAGGGGGGGGGGCACTAGAGCATCCCTTCATTCAGACACAGTGGAAGATCTCATCAGTGTAGAGGGGGGGGGCACTAGAGCATCCCTTCATTCAGACACAGTGGAAGATCTCATCAGTGTAGAGGGTGGGGGGGGGGCACTAGAGCATCCCTTCATTCAGACACAGTGGAAGATCTCATCAGTGTAGAGGGGGGGGGCACTAGAGCATCCCTTCATTCAGACACAGTGGAAGATCTCATCAGTGTAGAGGGTGGGGGGGGGGCACTAGAGCATCCCTTCATTCAGACACAGTGGAAGATCTCATCAGTGTAGGGGGGGGGGCACTAGAGCATCCCTTCATTCAGACACAGTGGAAGATCTCATCAGTGTAGAGGGGGGGGGGGGGGGCACTAGAGCATCCCTTCATTCAGACACAGTGGAAGATCTCATCAGTGTAGATGGAGGGGGGGGGCACTTGAGCATCCCTTCATTCAGACACAGTGGAAGATCTGATAAGAATCAGTGTAGAGGGGGGGGGGGGGGGGCACTCGAGCATCTCTTCATTCAGACACAGTGGAAGATCTGATATGAATCAGTGTAGAGGGGGGGGCACTAGAGCATCCCTTCATTCAGACACAGTGGAAGATCTGATAAGAATCAGTGTAGAGGGGGGGGGGGGCACTAGAGCATCTCTTCATTCAGACACAGTGGAAGATCTGATATGAATCAGTGTAGAGGGGGGGGGGCACTAGAGCATCCCTTCATTCAGACACAGTGGAAGATCTGATCAGAATCAGTGTAGAGGGGGGGGGGGGGGCACTAGAGCATCTCTTCATTCAGACACAGTGGAAGATCTGATATGAATCAGTGTAGAGGGGGGGGCACTAGAGCATCCCTTCATTCAGACACAGTGGAAGATCTGATATGAATCAGTGTAGAGGGGGGGGGGCACTAGAGCATCCCTTCATTCAGACACAGTGGAAGATCTGATAAGAATCAGTGTAGAGGGGGGGGCACTCGAGCATCTCTTCATTCAGACACAGTGGAAGATCTGATATGAATCAGTGTAGAGGGGGGGGGCACTAGAGCATCCCTTCATTCAGACACAGTGGAAGATCTGATATGAATCAGTGTAGGGGGGGGGGGGCACTAGAGCATCCCTTCATTCAGACACAGTGGAAGATCTGATCAGAATCAGTGTAGAGGGGGGGGGGGGGCACTCGAGCATCCCTTCATTCAGACACAGTGGAAGATCTGATAAGAATCAGTGTAGAGGGGGGGGCAACTCGAGCATCTCTTCATTCAGACACAGTGGAAGATCTGATATGAATCAGTGTAGAGGGGGGGGGGCACTAGAGCATCCCTTCATTCAGACACAGTGGAAGATCTGATATGAATCAGTGTAGGGGGGGGGGGCACTAGAGCATCCCTTCATTCAGACACAGTGGAAGATCTGATATGAATCAGTGTAGAGGGGGGGGCACTAGAGCATCCCTTCATTCAGACACAGTGGAAGATCTGATATGAATCAGTGTAGAGGGGGGGACACTAGAGCATCCCTTCATTCAGACACAGTGGAAGATCTGATCAGAATCAGTGTAGGGGGGGGGGGGGGGCACTAGAGCATCCCTTCATTCAGACACAGTGGAAGATCTGATAAGAATCAGTGTAGAGGGGGGGGGGGCACTAGAGCATCCCTTCATTCAGACACAGTGGAAGATCTGATATGAATCAGTGTAGAGGGGGGGCACTAGAGCATCCCTTCATTCAGACACAGTGGAAGACCTGATATGAATCAGTGTAGAGGGGGGGACACTAGAGCATCCCTTCATTCAGACACAGTGGAAGATCTGATCAGAATCAGTGTAGAGGGGGGGGGGGGCACTAGAGCATCTCTTCATTCAGACACAGTGGAAGATCTGATAAGAATCAGTGTAGAGGGGGGGGGGGGCACTAGAGCATCTCTTCATTCAGACACAGTGGAAGATCTGATAAGAATCAGTGTAGAGGGGGGGGGGGGGCACTAGAGCATCTTCATTCAGACACAGTGGAAGATCTGATAGAATCAGTGTAGAGGGGGGGGGGGGCACTAGAGCATCCTTCATTCAGACACAGTGGAAGATCTGATAAATCAGTGTAGAGGGGGGGGGGGGCACTAGAGCATCCCTTCATTCAGACACAGTGGAAGATCTGATATGAATCAGTGTAGAGGGGGGGGGGCACTAGAGCATCCCTTCATTCAGACACAGTGGAAGATCTGATCAGAATCAGTGTAGAGGGGGGGGGGGGCACTAGAGCATCCCTTCATTCAGACACAGTGGAAGATCTGATAAGAATCAGTGTAGAGGGTCAGAGTCTGGAAGATGTTGATGCTAGAGGGAGTGTGGCCAGCTGGTTTAGCCGAGGCCAAAGATCAAGAAGGACAAACTACAGGAGTTGATCATCCGAGGGGCATGTGACTGCAATGGAGGATATCCATAAGACATTGAGCCATGAGATGTTCAGTTTGATGCCCTTAAAACACTTAATTTAGATTTTA
>QVTF01020025.1:0-225000 GCA_003573665.1 Oxygymnocypris stewartii
TGTGGAATACTGTGTAATACAAGTTACTCAATATCGACTTCTTGTTTATTAAAAAACTGCCTTTTTGGGCACCGTTTCTGCTGTTTTATCATCCAACAACTCACAATACCTAGAATAAAACATTCACCCTACAAACGGGGTCTTCCCTTTACATGCATAGGGTTAGGGGTTGCATTCGCAACAGATATCTACTGCTGTGTAATTGAGCGAGTGTGGATTAGTGATTTATTCAGCAGAGTCTGAGGAATTATCAAGGGATCAGTCCATAGCAGACTCTCACACCAGGCACTCCTGGACGAGGGTCGGGTAATCACTTCTGTACAAGAGCGTGCTTATTTTGGACCAGATTAACCTTGAGAATTCCACCTCACACTTTTCCCTTCCGCTGTGGATTGCAAGGCTCTACTTCCTCTCTGAAACGGCCCAGTTAGTTGAAAAATATTTATAGTTATTACACCGTTCTCATGTATCCACAGTCAGGTTAGTTCTATTTTGTGTGCAAGGTAAAACTAATAGCAGATTTATGTGGGGGATTTCACTTCATCCCGCAGTAGATTGAGGATGATTTATTGGCTGTATATATTAACTACTGATGGATTGAGTAACTGGAGGACAACCAAAACAGGCAGGTATCCAGAAAGCAACTCGCAAGGGAACTATCGCCTATCACCTCTCTGCTGTACAGTTCTGGCTTTATTTCGCTCTTTGGATGCAGGAGGGCTCGGGCTCAGGTGTTTAAAATAGAAAAAGTCTGGCTGAAAGGAAAAAAAGAGAAAGTCGGGATATTACAGCAGCAGCAAAGAGTTGCTTTCTCTTGAACGTAAACCTTAGGAAAGTGGTAAAATGTAACCTTGCCATATGTGCAAAGCAGTGGATTAAATGAATTATTCCAGCACGTCAAAAGTCTGTGGACCCAGGTGATCTGCTTGGCTACTGGTTTGATATTTCTTTGCATAAAAATAAGGCTGCCATTGTTTGCTCGAAATCGAATCTTTCTCATGGGGAGCAAACCTGTCCAGCTTTCTATTCTTTCAAGACATTTCAACTACCGTTGGTCGTTCCCGGTGCTTAAGGGAAAATGGTAACACAACCCAAATACCTACGTTTAAAAAAGAAAACGTTTAGTCTTCCCAGTCTCCGACTCTCGTGATGGTTATGGCAACAGGCTAAATGTGATAGCAGGGAGGTAATTGAGAGAAAATGCTACTGCAAGTATAGGGTAATGATACTGCCACAATGACTTTAGGGTTTGGGAATATTTTCTTTCGGAATCGACTCCAGCCTGCAAAGATTATATTCATCCTCTTTGAACTCTCTCCCAATGTTACAGCACTGGAAGTTGATTGAATGTATTTAAATGGCCAAAAAAGTAATAGGTTCTCAACTCAGACATCTCTTTTTATATCAACAGCATGATAAAAAGTTATTGTGTCACTTTAGATCACTTTAATGTGTCCTTGCTGAATAAAAGTAGTAATTTATTTATTTAAAAAAAGTCCCTAAACATTTGAACGATATATACGTTTACATCTTTATTGACCATTTCAGAGTGCATTGTGGGATTGGTTTCACTGATGGCTTCACCAAAATATTAATTCTCTGTCTGCACAAAAAGGACATGTGGATATTCTGGAAGGCATCCCTGAAGATGATACACAAGTGAACGTGTTCCAATAGATTGAAATGTTTAATGACTTTTGCAGCTCTTTTCATGCAGCTACACTGAAACTACAGTAAATGCAAAAGTCTTTGCTTCATGCAAAATATGGATCAATTTTTCTGCAGCAGCCAAACTGTGCAGTACATTTTGAAATCCAAATTATATCTAATATAGGGTGTTGAACCAAACTCAGAATAATTTCAGTTCGTGAAGGAACATTTGACTGACTTCCCGAATCCCATTGGGAGAATTTATTTTATTGGTAATCGCTGCACTTTAGGAGATATACGCCTGTGGTTTGCCTGCGACATACCAGTGCAATCTAGACATTTTCAGAATTGAACAAAATTACTTTCTGGCATTTAACTGCAGGGATCTCAGATGTCTCACATTCACTGCGTTGTATTCCTCTTTTTATTTAACTCCTAATCTGGAGGGGTTAAAGAACAATAAAACGACTGAATTATAAGAATTTGCTAAGGCTTACAGCATGCAAAATTGTGACTTTTTGAAATGCAGTATTTATTCTCTACACCTCATGATCATTTTATTAACATTATTAATGAAAAAGGATAACATTTTATATTTAGTATTTAATAAATAAATCATGAAATAGCAAAACTTTCTAGTAAAACATAAAAATAAAATCTCCATAAAGATGTTGTGACTGGGGGGGGGGGATGTAATTATCCTTATGAAGATCTCCTCTAGGCATCAAGATCTTGATCTAAATGTGCAACACATCTAAAGTCTAATTAAATCAACATAAGTTACTTTGCTGATTAAAACCTCTGGAGGCCATCCAATTACACTACTTATACAAGTTTATTGTGTAACTGGCTTCAGGGCCAGACTGTAAGATCTTTATAAAACACCAATTTCACCAATCAAATGGAAATAAATCACACAACAAAACAGAATATGGTGAAAACTTTCTGTACTTTAAAACAGTAGCCTCCTATGAACTTGCCCTCGAGGAACTATAAATCAATGCTTCTCAACCCAACATGTGCAGGTCTGTTCTGATTGGTTTGGAGACATAGAGATAGCAGCAAAACTAAAACACTAAATGCAAATGTGAATTTTCCTAATCAGTATGTAAAAAAGAAACAAACTTTTTGCTCACAATTGCAAGATGTAATGTCAAAAGTTCAGAAATCTAATTTTTTTCTAGAAATTATGAGTTTACATCTCACAATTCAGTTATTTTGTTTGTCAAAATAAAAAGGTACTTTTTATCTCACAGTGACTGTTTTTTTATCTCAGAACACTTTTTCTCGCAAATTCAGAATTTATGTTTTACAATTATGTTTTTCTTCTCAGAATTGCAAGTTTATATGGTGAAATTGCAAGTTATAAATGCACAAATTGCTTGTTATGAATTTGCAATATGCTAGATAAAAAACAGAAAAAGGTAAATATAACTTTTTTGCAATTTCGTTTGTGTCACAATTCAGATTTTTTTTCCCGCAAAAATGCACGTTTATATCTCACAATTGCAAGTTAAAAGCTTGCAATTAGTTAACGAGATAATGTCTCGCAATTCTGAGTTTGAATCTCAAAATTCTGAAAGAAGTCTGATTTGTGAGATAAAAAGTCTTGAGTTAACTTTTTTATCCGATGGCAGAAACATGTTTCCATATCACCCAAACACAAAAAATGAATGCACACACTAAGCATGATGACACATCACCACAGGGTCGTGCTGAAGGCAAAGAGCAGTTAAGATCTGGCTCTGTTAGACTTAGGTTAACCGTACTGTAATTCTGAAGCCCAGAGGAGTGTCCCAGTGGCCATTTGGTTGCTGTTTACCAATGAGATAAATTCCACTGTCCCTGAAGGGGAAGGTCATGGGCAGCGTGTGGGCTGAGTGTGTATACCGGTGGTCAAGTGTAGGCTGGTATGAACATGTGGCTAGAGCGTGTTCACATATATGTGGGATTGTTTGAAACACTATTTGAATATAGATGAGAACAGGCTGCTTTGTTTCCACACAGGGTCTTCCGGCCACTTGTTTCTCAATTCAATGTGATTAAAAGAAAATTGTGAAATTGCAAAGCAACATGATGCCAGTGAGAAAAACAGTAAGATCAAATGCATCTTTATAAACGGCAATATTTGTTGAGATCTTCATGTTTTCACACTCTAAGACAGTCTCTTTTTTTTTGTACTAACAACAATTACAACTTTAAATACAATGTTCCCACAGTTTATTGCTTTTTAAGTTGTGATTAATTTGAACTTTGGCGCATAACGAATGACAGACTAAAATATGACTAAAGAAAGCACATTTATGTAAGTCAAGTATAATTTTCCCAGACAATATTGCCTTTCTTCTAAAGAAAAGAATGACATTAAGAAGAAAAACACTGGCCTGAGAATACTGCTGCCAGTTAAATGCCATCATTCTTTCTTTTAAGTGCATTTTCTTACAGAGAGATTCTGTTGTCACTAAGAGTTTGAAACAATAGCTGGTTCCCCTTCATGGGAACTTCGAACTGCGTCCCCTAGGGGCCACTATGGGGAACGCCTCCAGCGTGACTCGTGCCTGAAGAAACATATGAAAAAACACCATCCGTTGGCCGGCGACAGCCCATGACGTCACTACCGGCGCGACCACAATATAAGGACTGCCGGGAGAATACATCATCCAGCTTTTTCGTCTTCACTGACTGGTCTGTTTGAAGAAACGTGCATTCTGGTAGGAATACAGTTTTCCTTTATTTATCATGGCGAGCACTAGCAAGGCGTTCAAGAAGTGTGTGGATCCGTGTCCCCGTTATTTGACACCCGATGACACACACGATTGTTGCGTCTTTTGTTTGGGCGAAGAGCACGCACGCGATGTCTTTGAGGGGGCAGTCTGCGTGCACTGTGAGCTTTCTCTATGAGTGCCTGTTTCTTCAGGCACTTTCTCTATGAGAAAGCTCCGTTCTCGTCTGTCCCTCTTTTCGAGGAAAGAGGGGCAGCCGTCTGCTTCCCACGATTCGGTACCCACCGCTGCCGAGGCACGGAGGCGATTGAAATCGCGGGGTTCGCAGTTGGATATGGCCCCGCCCCTTTTCGCGTGCGTCGGCCGTAAACGAGAGTGAGCTGCTGGATTGTGATGATGCGATCTTTCTGACATCATCAGATTCAGCGGTTAGTGCTCTGCTGGGTTATGCCCAGGAAGAGCAGGAGATGTTTGAGAGTGAGGAAGTTGAGACTGAACCCTCTCAATCCTCCTGCACTGCATATGAATGAGTTTTTGGAGGTTATGGATCATAAAAATAAATCTTTCTGGCCATAAATCCCCAGCTCGAGCGAGCCTTCCTTTCTTCATAAATCTCGATGTGGAGGTTGAGAAGGAGTGGGAAAAGCTATTTTTTCTCGTATTCATAGGTTTCAGCATACTAGTTATGCTGACATTGAGGTGCGTGAAAATGGCTATGAGGGGATGCCCCCTGTGCAAGAGATGATAGCCAGCTTATCTCGCTGTGGGCGAGACATCCTCTCTCAAGGCTCCCTCCTTGCCATCTAAGCCCCTGAATCTTGCTTAAATGGCAGGGCATATGCAGCAGCAGGTCAGATCGTCGCTTCGTTGCACACTATGGCGGTGCTTCAGGCGTACCAGACTGATCTGCTGAAAGACCTGGATAAGGCTTTCTGTAAAGTCCAGGTATGAGCCCGAACAACCAGGGGTCCTAGCCCATCTCGGTCTGGGGATCAGAGATGGGCTCAGAAGGCTAGTCTCGCGACTCATGCCCCTCCCCCGCCTGCGGGTAGGGCTAAAGAGAGGCATGGGTCAGAGAGAGGCAAAACCTGAGGGAGGTGTTCCGGATGAAGCGTCCTATATGACACTTTCGTCCGGACCAGAGTAAGACATCTACTCCTTTCCCTTAGGGGGGCATCTGCCCTCTTGATCCTCTCTAATTCCCCTGTAACCAATGGATGAGTATGATCCATTTCTAAAGGCTATCGGCTATCGCAGTGATTGCATCACTCGTCGATACTAGATCCAGGCTAGTAGCGCTCCCTGTGGGTTGAGCTAGCATCGCTCCCCTCACCATAGAGGGTCACCTATGAGCATGCCGCTCCCTTCTGAGCGTCTAAGTCTCCACTCGCCAGAGCTCGTTGTTGGTCGAGCTAGCATTGCTCCCCTCAACTAGAGGGTCACCTATGAGCGTGCCGCTCCCTTCTGAGCGTTTGAGTTCTCCTCTTATTCTGAAGAATGTGTTCTCCGCTCCCCAGAGCTCTGCGATTGGTCGCTCTCCTGTTGGTCGAGCTAGCCTTGCTCCCCTCACCTTAGAGGGTCACCTATGAGCATGCCGCTCCCTTCTGAGCGTCTAAATTCCTTCTCATTCTGAGGAATGAGTTCTCCACCCTCCAGAGCTCGTTGTTGGTAGAGCTAGCATTGCTCCCCTCACCTAGAGGGTTATTATGAGCATGCCACTCCCTTCGGAGCGTCTGATTTCCCTCTCATTTCTGAGGAATGAGTTCTCCGCTCCCCAGAGCTCTGTGATAGATGGCTCTCCTTGATTGGTCGAGCTAGCCTTGCTCCCCTCACCTAGAGGGTTATTATGAGCATGCCGCTCCCTTCAGAACATCTAAGTTTCCTCTCATCTGAGGAAGGAGTCCTCCGCTCTCCAGAGCTCGCTGTCGGTAAGAGCTAGCGTTGCTCCCCTCTCCTAGAGGGTCATTTATGAGCATGCTGCTCCCTTCTGAGCGTCTGAGTTCCCTCTCATTCTGAGTGTCTGAGTTTATCCGCTCCCCAGAGCTCTGTGATCGGTCGCTCTCCTTGTTGGTCGAGCTAGCATTGCTCCCCTCACCTAGAGGGTCATTTATGAGCATGCCGCTCCCTTCTGAGCATCTAAATTCCTTCTCATTCTGAGGAATGAGTTCTCCACCCTCCAGAGCTCGTTGTTGGTAGAGCTAGCATTGCTCCCCTCACCTAGAGGGTTACCTATGAGCATGCCGCTCCCTTCTGAGCGTTGTGGGTAGAGCTAGCATTGCTCCCCTCACCTAGAGGGTCACCTATGAGCATGCCGCTCCCTTCGGAGCGTCTGAGCTCATTCTGAGGAATGAGTTTTCCACTCCTCAAGGCTCTGTGATAGGTCGCTCGCCTTGCCGGTCGAGCTAGCATTGCTCCCCTCACTACAGAGGGTCATCTATGAGCAAAACCGCTCCCTGCTGAGCGTCTGAGTTTCCTCTCATTCTGTAGAATGAGTTCTCCGCTCCCCAGAGCTCTGTGACCGCTTCGAGTAGAACGTAATACCAATATATAAGTGCACACGTTAAACTCTGGGCACTTTCTAAAATCCACTTAGTGGTAAGATCGCACATCAAGTGTTTTGCGTTCTTTCTAAAATCTATGCTATGGTAAGTGCACACGCTAGATTTTGGGCACTTTTCTAAAATCCACCCAGTGGTAAGTTAGCACATCGAATGTTCTGCTTTCTTTCTAAAAATCCCGTAGGGTAGGGTTACGCGCGCAGCTTCGTGCCCTTATTTGAGTTGGTCAGGCCCCGGCTTGTGCCTTGGGCACCACTCCTGAGCGTTTGAGTTCCCTCTCAAAATGAGTTCTCCGCTCTCCAGAGCTCGCTATTGGTAGAGCTGGTGTTGCTCCCCTCACTTAGAGGGTCACCTATGAGCATGCCGCTCCCTTCGGAGCATCTGAGCTCATTCTGAGGAATGAGTTTTCCGCTCCTCAAAGCTCTGTGGTAGTTCGCTCGCCTTGATGGTCGAGCTAGCATTGCTCCCCTCGCTATAGAGGGTCATCTATGAGCAAGCCGCTCCCTGCTGAAAGTCTGAGTTCCTCTCACTCTGTACAATGAGTACTCCGCTCCCCAGAGCTCTGTGATAGGTCGCCAGTTGGTCGAGCTAGCACTGCTCCCCTCACTTAGAGAGGTCACCTATGAGCATGCCGCTCCCTTCTGAGCGCCTAAAAATTCCTCCCCTTCTAAGGAATGAGTTCTCCGCTCCATTAGAGCTCTGTGAGAGGTTGCTCTCCTGGTTGGTTGAGCTAGCATAGCTCCCCTCACCATAGAGGGTCACCTATGAGCATGCCGCTCCTTTCTGGGCATCCAAGCTCCCGTACTCGGAAGACTGAGTTCTCCGCTCTCCAGAGCTCCTCATCGGTAGAGCTAGCACTGCTCCCCTCACTGTAGAGGGTCATCTATGAGCATGCCGCTCCCTTCTGAGCATCTGAGACTCTCACTCCAAGAGATGAGTACTTCTCCGTTCCAAGTGGAACGTAATACCAATATATAAGTGCACACGCTAAACTCTGGGCACTTTTCTAAAATCCACTTAGTGGTAAGATCGCACATCAAGTGTTCTGCGTTCTTTCTAAAATCCATGCTATGGTAAGTGCACACGCTAGACTTTGGGCACTTTTCTAAAATCCACCCGGTGGTAAGTTAGCACATCGAATGTTCTGCTTTCTTTCTAAAAATCCCGTAGGGTAGGGTTACGCGCGCAGCTTCGTGCCCTTATTTGAGTTGGTCAGGCCCCGGCTTGTGCCTTGGGCTCCACTCCTGAGTGTTTGAGTTCCCTCTCAAAATGAGTTCTCCGCTCTCCAGAGCTCGCTATTGGTAGAGCTGGCGTTGCTCCCCTCACTTAGAGGATCACCTATGAGCATGCCGCTCCTGTTGAGAATCGGAAGTTTCTCCACTTCCAGAGTTCGGGGTAGATCGCTCGCCTGGTGGGTCGAGCTAGCATTGCTCCCCTCATCTTAGAGGGTCATCTATGAGCATACAGCTCCCTTCTGAGCATCTAGTCCCCCGACATAGAACGTAAAAATAAAATATATATAAGTGCACACGCTAAAGCAATGGGCACTTTCTAAAATCCACTTAGTGGTAAGATCGCACATCAATGTTCTGCGTTCTTTCTAAAATCCATGCTATGGTAAATGCACACGCTAGACTTTGGGCATTTTTCTAAAATCCACCCAGTGGTAAGTTAGCACATCGAATGTTCTGCTTTCTTTCTAAAAGCCCTTAGGGGTAGGGTTACGCGCGCAGCTTCGTGCCCTTATTTGAGTTGGTCAAGCCCCGGTTTGTGCCTTGGGCCCCACTCCATGTAACCAAATATTTTGGTTTAAAAAGGGTAATGCTACCAAGGGGTCTGTTGAGACAGCTCCCTCAGCAAGCTCATGTAGAGCAAGCGGTAGCCCCTAGTGACCGGCCAGGACCTAGTGGCTACCACTAGGTACTTGGCCCTATCCCCTTAAAGGAATCTTTCTGTATAAGAATGATTCCAAACCTGTGAGCTCTACCTTGGGTCCGGTAATGCCGGCACCTAGCAGGTAAGTACTTCAGGTATGCAGCTCGGGTTTTTGGCCAAAGGAGGATAATGTCACTGACAGCATCAACCGTCCAAACAGGGGCAACTCCCTGAGCCAAATGGTAGAGTTGACTTGTGCTCGCCTCCTGCGGGAATTTGGCTTGCATTCCCCTCAGCATGGCGGCGTGGGTATAACGTTCCCCATAGTGGCCCCTAGGGGACGCAGTTCGAAGTTCCCATGAAGGGGAACGTCTCAGGTTACGTATGTAACCATGGTTCCCCGAGTGGGGAACGAGACACTGCGTCCCCTAGGCTTTGGGGCCATGCTTCGGACGCAAGCTTCAGACGAAGAAGCGGATGATGTATTCTCCCGGCAGTCCTTATATTGTGGTCGCGCCGGTAGTGACGTCATGGGCTGTCGCCGGCCAACGGATGGTGTTTTTTCATATGTTGCTTCAGGCACGAGTCACGCTGGAGGCGTTCCCCATAGTGGCCCCTAGGGGACGCAGTGTCTCGTTCCCCACTCGGGGAACCATGGTTACATACGTAACCTGAGACGATTTCCATCCACACATTTTTATGCAAATTTTGCGATACTGCATTAAAATCTTGCATGAAAACACCAAAACATAAAACAAAAAAATCTTGAAGACAAACTACGATGAAACATTTGACCAAATGTTGCATGCTGCTCTGTTCACAAATTGTTTTTGCAATATTACAAATTTTCAAGAAAGTATATCTGCAAGTTACTGTTTGGTGAAGGGTGAGACCAATACCAAAAATTTTTCCCAAAAATATAGTAGGCAGCACAACTGCTGCACAAATGTTTCTTAAGCAGCAAATCAGCATATTAGAATGATTTCTGAAGGATCATGTGACACTGAAGAGTAATGATGCTGAAAATTCAGCTATGCATCACAATAATATATTACATTTTAAAATCTATTCAAATAGAAAACAGTTCATTGAAATTATAATAATGTTTCACAATATTACAGTTTTTAACTGTATTTTTGATCAAATATATGCAGCATTCTTTTAAAAACATAAAAAAAAATCTAATCGACACCAAACTTTTGCATGGCATCGTATGAGTTACTATCACAAAACATTACAAATCAGCCACTTGTAAAGTTTGCTGCTTAGGATGCCCTCTAGTAGCCAGTTGACAGCAGCTCACTAGCTTTTGGAACAGAGCTGAAGTGAAAAAAAACGAAACAATTACAATATGCTTTAAATCCTCTGGGAAGTTTCTTGTTAAATCAGTGTTTTTGTCGTTCTCTCGCCTAAGAGGACAGACAGTCCATTTCCCACATACACATCAAAACAACACAGAGACATGCACGCCACCAACAAATCAACTAATGTGCTGTAATTACATGTTACCACTTTGAAGTGCCTAGTATTTGCTGCCAATGCATATTTACTCTTACTATTCAAAGAACATTAAAGAGCGTCTAAAATAAAACTCAGGAGGACATGTTGGAGTGTAAAGGCCTGTCCTGTTTGACTGAAGTTCAAAGTGCTGATTTAAAGGCTTTAAAGGCTTTCTCTCTGTGACCCGTCTGAATACGTGTTGAGTAAAAGTGAATTGAGAGCTAAAAAGAAGATCCTAGCCCATACGTGGATTTCCCAGGACACCGTTAACGTGACATCAAAGGCAATTACCGAACGCAATGCCAAGGTGTGTGCTTTCCTTCCCTCTCTCTGGGCTTTGTGCCGCGTGCATATTTCATTTAGGCTTTTGTGAAAGTGTGTGTGGGCCGCTGTAGGTGGGAACGCCTCCCAGAAACCTTTGTGTCCGGTGCAGCACGCAGCGCAGGTGGCATGTCAGTGATTCGAGGGAGTTTTTACAACAGATAGGGGCCTTTTGTGCTGAGTGTGATTGAGCTATCGCGTTTAAACGTGTAGGAGGAAACAAGAAGAGGGCGATGAAGATGACACAAAGGCCTCCACCGAAGCATATGGGTGGTGTCTGATCTGGCCGTTTGTCTCCTGTAACATACTGCGCCAGCTCTGAGGCGCAAGGTGATCCCTTGCCTTTTTTACTTCTTCCTGTTCGTGTCACTGGGCCGCTCAGATTACAGCATTAGGCTTGTGTGGGTGTCCAGAGCCAGGGCTGGCGTCCCACTGCCAACAAACTACTCTTCAGGTGTGCAATTGATCCATTTAACACCTCTACCCTTAAGGGGGTGTGTGGGATGGTAATTTAACCAAATTAAGTGATGGTACCTGTTGCATCGTGATGCTATCTGTCCAGCCGTTGTCATTTCCAGCACTCAAAAGAGATCGGTTTCATGCTCTTCAGCTGTATGACTAATTGCATTAATCAAATGACCTCTTCCTTTTCTCATTCATCAGTTCCCACCAGCTTCATCTGGAAGATCAAAGGCCGGTGTCCCACACTATAATACATCCCACCCATGTTAATCAAAATTTAACAGGCGTTATTTATTACTTATCTAATTCATTCATTTGTATTTATTTTTTTAATTGATTTTATTTATTAACCTATTTATCTCACAGGAAACTTGCATTTTGGACACAATCGTCACATAATTTCAGCGTAGACAGACTAATTTCAGAGGTGTTGTAAGGTCAAGTCTAATTATGAAAAGTGCTATACAAATTGATTTATATACAGTAGCGTTTTCATAATATGCATTGTTTCAAATCGTGTTTTGGACTTCTGAAATTGAAATTAATGTTATATTTGCATCTGATTTCATAACAGCGGGAACATATTTTATATGGGGGGAGCTGGGGGCTGGGCTTGATTGTGCAGGGCGGGGCCATGGTGGGGGATTTTTTACAAAGTCCTAATATTAAACATCCCAAATTCTTATAAAATATTAACATACAAATGAAGACAGTTATATGCGAACCAATATATACTTGTGCTTTTATGATTTTAGTTCAATATTTTTTTTCTTTAATGTTTCTATTACACTCACGCTAAACTGAATTCATAGATATTCTTTGATAATATGTTCTTTGCTCGCTGTATAATTTGTTTGTAGTTTGAATAATCGTGGACATGCTGCGCTAATTAAACGTAAAATGTATTTTTATTAAACGTGGTCGTGGCTACGTTCAGCCCCGACAAAACGATGCAAAACGTTTTTAAACGGAAACGGTGATGCGTTGAACGCCCTGTTCTGATGATGCAAGAGTTGCAACTACTGAGAAAGCCATTCTTTCTGGTTCTTCCAGAATAAAAGAGAACATCCCAATCGAGAGAAGGGATTTGTGGAAACGTCTCGGTTACGTATGTAACCCTCGTTCCCTGAAGGAGGGAACGGAGACGTCACGTCGGAGGACCGACGAATTGGGATATCGCTTAGAGAGACCAATCCACTTCGAGTGTAAACTAAACGAGCCAATGCACATTGGCATGCGATTATTGCATCCAGCTGCCGCTGATCACAGCGTGAGCATAAATAGGCAGCAGGTGCAGCGCATATTCAGGTTTTCGCTGAGGAGCCGAGCCGGGGCCCGGCCGCTCAGCGGTGGTACAGGAGCCGTGGCGACGGGACGTGACGTCTCCGTTCCCTCCTTCAGGGAACGAGGGTTACATACGTAACCGAGACGTTCCCTATCAGTCGGTCACTCTCGACGTCACGTCGGAGGACCGACGAATTGGGATCCCTACCAAAAGGCCACGGATACTGCCCCTTCCAGTGTCCCGTGGAGGCCTCCTGTGCCGTTATTTTTTGGCGCAGATTAGGGCCCCCATAGGAAGATCCGTTACTGTTGCTATGGCACTACCCACTCAGTAGGACTGGATAACACTGGGAAAACGTACCCGTTCAGCTCAGAACAGGAACGCTGCGGAAGCCCTTACCTTCCCGAGGGAGGTTCAGAGGCAGTTACACATATGGACAATAGTCAGATGCATATGGAAGATTGGAGGTGATTGTAACCTCTTGGAGTAGCAGGAAGTCTGCCGGGAAACACGGGCTCTAAGGCTAACCGTGGAAATACACATATGGGATCCGAATGGTCTCTACATATGGAACCCAGCCCTCTACTGGTTCTCCGGGATTCATCGAGTGAGGGCCTGGCGCCGGACGCTCCGCCACGTCCAGCTGCCGAGGGGATGGAGGAGCTCGACAGGGTCTACAGTGGACTCTCTGGAGCAGTATTTAGCAAGCCGACCCGAAACCGGGGCCCCTCAGTGCTTCTACCCGTTTGAGGTGAGAACACAGTAGGAAACCGGTTTCTTTTTCTACACGAAGGCTATAGAATCTAGCGAACGTGTTAGGGGTCGCCCAGCCCACAGCCCTACAAATATCTGTCAGCGAGGCGCCACGAGCCAGCGCCCAGGAGGACGCGACACTTCTCGTAGAGTGAGCTCTCAACCTGAACGGGCAAGGCACACCCTGTGCCTGATAAGCCAGGGTGATGGCCTCCACTATCCAGTGGGCCATCCTCTGCTTGGAGGCGGCATTCCCTTTCTGCCGGCCTCCGTAACAGACAAGAGCTGGTCTGAGGTCCTGAAGCTTCGCGTCCTGTCAACGTAGCATGTCAATGCTCGGACGGGACAGCAAAGCTTGGGCTGGGTCTGCCTCCTCCGGGGGCAGCACTCGCAGGCTCACCACTTGGTCCCTGAAGGGAGAAGTGGAAACCTTGGGCACATAGCCGGGCCGGGGCCTCAGGATTATCTGGGAATTTGCCGGTCCAAACTTTAGGCACGAATCGTCGACCGAAAATGCGTGCAGGTCCCCAACCCTCTTAATGGAGGCTAGTGCAAGCAGGAGCAGAGTTTTCATTGAGAGAAACTTGGGCTCGACTGTCTGCAAGGGCTCAAACGGGCACTGTTGCAGTGCTCTAAGCACTAAGGACAGGTCCCAGGAGGCTATGGGGGGGGGGGGGGGGCGTGGAGGATTCAGCCTTCTTGCCCCCCTAAGGAACCTGACGACCCAGTCATGCTTCCCCACCGACTTCCCTTCCACAGGGTCGTGGTTGGCAGCAATCGCGGCCACGTAGACCTTGAGGGTGGAGGGAGACAGCCTTCGCTCCAACCCTTGCTGCAAGAAGGACAGCACGACTCTGATCGGGCATCTCCGGGGGTCTTCTCTGTGAGAAGAGCACCATTCGACAAACAGGTTCCACTTCAAGGCGTAAGCATGTCTCGTAGACTGTGCTCTCGCCGAAGTGATGGTGTCAACTACCTCTTGGGGTAGGTCACCTAGAACCTCCGCGTCCCGTTCCAGGGATCAGACATGAAGTTTCCAGAGGTCTGGACGCGGGTGCCATAAGGTGCCCCGTCTCTGAGTCAGTAGCTCCTTCCTCAGAGGAATCTGCCAGGGAGGGGCTGTCACGAGGAGCATCAGCTCTGGGAACCAAGTCCGGGTGGGCCAGTATGGCGCCACGAGGAGGATCTGCTCCTCTTCCTCCCTGACCTTGCACAGTGTCTGTGCGAGAAGGCTCACTGGGGGAAATGCATACTTGCGAAGGCCCCGCGGCCAGCTGTGTGCCAGTGCGTCCGTGCCGAGTGTTCCTTCGGGCAGGGAGTAAAACAACTGGCAGTGTGACGTCTCTAGGGACGCGAACAGGTCTACCTGTGCGAGTCCAAAACGTCGCAATCAGCTGGACCGACTGGGGATGGAGTCTCCACTCTCCGGGGAGCGCAGCTCGTGACAGCTCGTCGGCTGTCCGGTTGAGCAAGCCCGGAATCCAACATTTGTCTCGCATTTCAGGATGAAAAGACAAACATTACAGGTGAAGGATATTCCACTTCTTACCTCGGAGACTGTGTTATGATTTATATGAACCTTAATATTTTTTGTGAGTATAACTATTAGTATTAGGCTTATCATTGCTGATCACTGCTGTTGTGCTGTGATATTGTACTATTTAATAAATACAACTTATTAAAATATTTCATGTTATAATATGGTAGCCTACTTGTCTAAAGCATTATGATGCGTGTGTATTAATAGATATACATTAGGCTTGTTTGAGCGCGTTTGACCAGAGACTGGAGCGCAAAGCTCTGCTTATGATTGTTGGTGGCCGTTTTGAGAAGTGAGAGAGCTTCTGAAGATGGCTCATAAAAAAGACGAGGACGTGAATGGTTTTTACAAGCCTGAATGTAAAATTACGGTATTATCGCGTGAATATTTCACATGAAATTGTGTCACGCACGCCGTGCTGCGCGCAAGAAAAATACAACCGCACTAGGCTATATATTCTGGTCAGTTTAATAAATAATGAATCCCCAAACTATCACAAAAATGAAGTATCTTGGGGATGATTGAGGGGCACAGGGAAAATCTCAGACCCGTTCCTGCAGCGGGGGGTGGTTTGAGATGGGTGCCCTCAGCACCCCTAGTTCCCGCGGCCATGTCTGATGTTTTCATCAACACCATTTATCAAAGCAGCCAATGTTATCATATTTTGGTAAAAATGATGTTGTCCTGTATGACTTACTTAGACAACATTCTGAGTAATGCTGATGTCCAAACAACATCAGACCACATTGACTTACGTTTCCGTACTCATTGTACGGATACAAATATCTGTAAGTCTTCATTTATGTTCCAAAGAAGAGAGTAAGTAATATAGCCTACTGTATGAGGTACTGGAACTACATTGAGTAAATATTGGCAGAATTAACATTTTGGGGTGAACAATCACTTTTTTATCAAACCAAGACAAACTCATTTTTAAACACTTTTTAGTTTGTTTAAAAAAAATATTAAAGAACATTAAAATGCAATATTCTAACAATATATTGAGTCAATCATAACGATTACTGTAAAAGAACATAGACTGCAATTATAACATTGACATGGTAACTGGCCAATGTTGGGGCATGACTTCCTGTCATGAGACTTTTCTCTTTTTCATTTTTCAATTCAAACTGCACAAACCAAAAGAAAGAAAGAAAGATAGATTATGGATAATGGCCCTATTTTTAGCCATATTTACATCTGGCAGTGCTTGTGAAGCCTATCGTATGTATAATTATCCCATGGTAGAAGTTATTATTTAGTGAGAATGTAAGTGAGACAGACAGACAGACAGACAGACAGACAGACAGATAGACAGAGACAGACAGACAGACAGACAGACAGACAGACAGACAGACAGACAGACAGACGGACAGACAGATGGACGGATAGATGGATGGATAGATAGATAGATGGATAGATAGTAATGATATTTGTTACTGATTTTTTATTTGTTATTTTGGTTAAAGAATAAATCAGCAGTGATTAAAGAGATTGAAACTCAAAGTCCTTTCATAAAATACATAATTTAGACACAAAGCTCTACCTGACTATTAGTTAATGAATCCACCCAAAGGATCATTCAATATCTAAAAAATGCTGTCAAAATTACGTTTGCTCGCCAGCTACAATTAAATAGCACTAAATGAATATGGCTTTGATTATATTTTTAGATGATCCTCTCCTTCACAGAAGCTACAGCTCAGGGTCAGAGATTTCCCCCTCGCTTCAATTACCCATTGATGAGAGGGCTTCCCTGCTCTGGCACTGCTTTGGAAAAAGTAAGTCTGGTTTGCTTTTAAGATGTCTCAGGAATGACGGCGGGTGGTGGGATCTGTGCAGACGATGCATGCAACAGAAGCTGCCTTTTAATACTCGTCTGATGTCGCTCTCAAATTATTTGGGATTCTTGGATTCTCTGGCATAGTTATGGACTTCGAGTCCTTAGAGTCTCTAAAACATTTTTTCTTTCATCAGTCTTAGCTTTTTATTTTTAAATGTCTCCCTTACATTTTCGCTAACTGATAATTGCTACCATGGGTTAATTGCTAATACTGTATAACGAGCAACAAAATATGCCCTGGAGAAACCTAGCGAGTCTGTCTCATGCCACACATGTAGACAATTACTCCACACCCATCTGCCATTAGGCAGCGTTACAGAGAATGTTTTCTACTTAATTAAATCCAAATATCTCAATAGTGGAGCCTGAATGAAATATAATGTATCTGTTTGGGTCTGGTTTCTTTTCTGCTGCCTTCTTCATTGGTAGTGATATCTATCAGCTCACACTTACATGGACAGTTTAAAAGTTTCTCATTTTAGATTAGTTAAAATATATCAAATGTATTAATTAAATATATTGCAAATATGTAAATTGTTGAATGCAACAGTCAACATTCAAATTTTATCAAAATGTGTTTAATACACACAATTTAAACTTTACATAGACCTCAATGCTGTATGTTTAAAATTATATTAGTAAGTTTAAAATTAGCCTTTTATTTTAATCATATTTTCTAATATGTTCCTCTGACCTGATACAAATATATCAAGCAGGAAACCTAAAAATACGTTTAAATTTGAAATTACAAAGTCACAATAAAACATAAAATTAAATAAATAAAAATTGGCATCATTAAAAACATGCTGTAGAAAAATACTATAAAAATAATTGTCTTACATTTACTCATGTTTTATATCTGGGGTCTTTAAAAACACACATAGAAGTAAATTCTTTCATGAAGGACATATTAAGCAAGTCGTCAAGTTGAAATAATTCTATCAAACAGAACTGGTTGTCTCTTGATATCCCAAAAAGATCATGAGGGTTAAACAGATCTGGAAACAGAATGTTATTATCCACCAAATATAAGATGATGCTTTGAAACAAAACATGACTATTTTAAAACTAATCACAAATCACTGAGAATTTAAGCTAAGCATCTACTGTACCCCTCGTAATAAAACCACACAGAAACTCAACAAAGGGTCTCAGGTGGGCTTTTACTATGCATCTGCACATATCTGCACAAACCACAATCAAGACATGCTGCCCTACAGCAGGCGCTAAGCTTTCCCCGTCCCACTCTCATCCTGGTCTAGTCTCACCCCTGGGAGCATGCCGAGGGTCAGAGGTTAACATGCTAATAGAGGGCACTGATTGCTGCAAGTGGCTCTCGGGTTTGTGTACTGCTGAGAACAGCACGCGTGCTGAGGGAACAGGCCTCGCACAGCTGTGTTTGGAAAGCAGACTTTCAGACACGAAAACGGCTTTACAACATTTCTCTTGGAGGATTCGGCAAACCCCATACATCAGAATGAATGGGCTCTCTTACTTTTTCTCCATGACATGAGAAAGTCATATTTTTTTTAATGCACAGTATGGATTTGTGCTTGCCTGTTAGTTAGTTTTATGAAATTTCAGACATTCTTATATAAATATAGTATTTCTATGAGTTGTTAAGAAACATTAATAAATTATATAAAATTAAAATAGAGATATATATGGTCTGAGAAAGATGTGCACACTCTATTTTGAATTATATACATTTTGCAAAAAATATCAAGTACATTCTTTCAACTTTTGAAGATTTTATGGTGTTTTTCTCAACTGTAACCCTTCTGGGATTTCAGCCTGTACACACCCACTAACCTAACAGTCATCATCAAACATTCACTTAGTTGCTTTTATATTAGATTTCGCAGTCCTGCATTTTGACGCACATCCCAAAAAGTATGCATTACATCGAAAATGACACTCCAGCGCCCGATCTTCCCTACATTGGTTCCTGCACGTCATCAGGCTTTCCGAGGCTGGCCTAGCCGAATGTTTGTAAACATCAACACATGATTGTTGCCTTTCAAAACACAGATCCTTATTATACACTACACCGCATGGTCAAAAACAGAGTGAAAACCTTGGGCACTTACCCCAGAAGAAGGTCTGCTGACATGGGGTCACAGAACTAAAGAGGCTGTTGGATGCCATGGTCGCCCAAATTTCGCTTCTCTGCGGTTTTCGTTGACCCTTGACGCCTCTTAGGTTGAAAGCAAGCGGCGTGCCAGGGGAAGATGCAAAAAAGGAAAAAACATCCACAAGAAAAGCGTTTTTGTATCAACTATTTTCATAACCACAAGTAATGACCAGTTTTGGTTTAGGAAAAAATTCAAAAATCTGTCGCCTTATTGGACAGCACGGAGCCAAGCTCACTGCAGAGGATAGTGTGGTCGAAGCGTACTTACTGGTTGGTGTGGTCCTCAAACCTGAAGTTGACCGGCGACAGTTAACCATTTACGCGCTGCCGTGCAACAATCCCGAGCCGAACTTTTCTGTGGTTCTGTGGTTGCTCGGAAGATGAGTGGAGACTTCACACAAACCCAACGAGGCACAAGCCTTTAAAAAATCTTTTTTCTTTCCCTCAGAACACTGTCACTGGAGAAGCAGGGTCACATGCTCGTGACATCACTGGAGTCGTGTGGGCCAACTTTTTTCCTTCCTCTGTTTTCCTTCTTCTGGAGACGCGTGGTTCGCCGGCTCTTCCTGGCACTGGAGAGGGAAAGGGTGGGTGTAATGCTGCCGCTCACCCCTTGTGAGTCATGAGGCTTCGGAGGGGGGCGTGAATGCCGAGCGTCTCCCTCTCCGCATATGCACACTCGCTCTTCTCTCCCTGCTGCTCTCTTTCTACCTCTCCATCCTTTTAGGTCGGCCGGCGTGCTGCTGCCTGTCTCCGCTGACCCTGAGGTGATGTGAGGAGAGCTGCTTACACTGCGGAGGTGTACATCTCTTCTTTCAGTTTCATACTCATAAAGCCCCAACATATGCCTGGCACTGTGCATCTCTCTCGGTATGTGTGTGCATGTGCGAATGAGTCGGCCTTTCTGTTCTCCAAATGAGGGATTCCTGTAAGAGGCGATATATTATTCAGTACCTGACAGCCGGGTGTGTGAAGAAGAGCATGTGACAAACCACTATCACGCTCTGTGACTCACTGGTTTCACACGGCACGCAGACGTTTGCCTGGCAATGGCTCTGGGCGGCTCTGTGATCCTGCTTGTAGATATTTGTTTAAACAGATCAAGAATGCCGTTATTAGAATGTATCAAAAGTCTGGAATGTATGGAATGTGTCAGATATTTAATTTGCAGTGCAAAGTTAGACTCGTTGCACAAAATGAGTTTCTTGGTTTCCAGTACAAATATCTAAACATTCTTAAATCAGGATACATTTACTTGAGAAGCAAAAAAATTGAGTTCTAGTGCCATCAAACAATTAATCGCATCAAAATTAAAAGTTTTCTTTTTCATAATATATGTGTGTAGTGTGTATATGTATTATGTATACACACTGAACAAAATTATAAATGCAACACTTTTGTTTTTGACCCCAGTTTTCATGAGCTGAACTCAAAGATCTAAGACTTTTTCTATGTACACAAAAGGCCTATTTCTCTCAAATATTGTTCACAAATCTGTCTAAATCTGTGTTAGTGAGCACTTCTCCTTTGCTGAGATAATTCATCCACCTCACAGGTGTGGCATATTAAGATACTGATTAGACAGCATGATTATTGCACAATGTGCCTTAGGCTGGCCACAATAACAGGCCACTCTAAAATGTGCAGTTTTATCACACAGCACAATGCCACAGATGTCGCAAGTTTTGAGGGAGCGTCCAATTGGCATGCGGACTGAAGGAATGTCCATAAGAGCAGTTGAATGTTCATTTCTCTACCATAAGCCATCTCCAAAGGCGTTTCAGAGAATTTGGCAGTACATCCAACCGGCCTCACAACCGCAGGCCACGTGTAACCACACCAGTCCAGGACCTCCACATACAGCATCTTCACCTCCAAGATCGTCTGAGATCAGCCACCTGGAGAGCTGCTGCAACAATCGGTTTGAATAACCAAATAATATCTGCACAAACTGTCAGAAACAGTCTCAGGGAAGCTCATCTGCATGCTCGTCGTCCTCATCAGGGTCTCGACCTGACTGCAGTTCGTCGATGTAACCGACTTGAGTGGGCAAATGCTCACATTCGATGGTGTCTGGTGTTCACTTCACGGATGTATCCAGCTTTTCACTGTGCAGGGCAGATGGCAGACAGCGTGTATGCCGTCGTGTGGGTGAGCGGTTTGCTGATGTCAACATTGTGGATCGAGTGGCCCATGGCCACACCGGTGGCGGTGGGGTTATGGTATGGGCAGGTGTATGTTATGGACAATGAACACAGGTGCATTTTATTGATGGCATTTTGAATGCACAGAGATACCGTGACGAGATCCTGAGGCCCACTGCTGTGCCATTCATCCACGACCATCACCTCATGTTGCAGCATGATAATGCACGGACCCATGTTGCAAGGATCTGTACACAAGTCATGGATGCTGAAAACATCCCAACATCATTTGGTCATCCCAGCATACTCACCGGATATGTCAACCATTGAGCATGTTTGGAATGCTCTGAATCGGCGCATACGACAGCGTGTTCCAGTTCCTGCCAATATCCAGCAACTTCACACAGCCATTGAAGAGGAGTGAAAATTCCACAGGCCACAATCAACAACCTGATCAACTCTATGCGAAGGAGATGTGTTGCACTGCGTGAGGCAAATGGTGGTCACACCAGATACTGACTGGTTTTCGGACCCCCTTGGACCCCCCCAATACAGTAAAACTGCACATTTTAGAGTAGCCTGTTATTGTGGTCAGCCTAAGACACACCTGTGCAATAATCATGCTGTCTAATCAGTATCTTGATATGCCACACCTGTGAGGTGGATGGATTATCTCGGCAAAGGAAAAGTGCTCACTAACACAGATTTAGACAGATTTGAGAACAATATTTGAGAGAAATAGGCCTTTTGTGTACATAGAAAAAGTCTTAGATCTTTGAGTTCAGCTCATGAAAACTGAGGTCAAAAACAAAAGTGCTGCGTTTATAATTTTGTTCAGTATATAAGACAGCATATATTTGGTAAATATTTACATGTGTATATTTATATTCATATAAATTATATCATATATAAATATATTTAAGAAATAAACGTACATTTTTTCTTAAATATATACATGCATGTATGTGTATTTATTTATGCATAATAAATATATGCACTACACACACATATATTATGTAAATGAAAACGTTTATTTTGGATGTGATCAATCACGATTACTCTTTTGACAGCATTAGTTTAAATTTAAAAGAAGAAAAAAATAAGCCACTGGGTCAGAAATCTGTCAGATTCTTGTTCTCGTTTTAAGCATAAAGTCACTCATTTTGTGTTTCAAGTAATTTTTTCTTGGTTTAAAAATGTTTTGATATTTAATATTTTACAGCAAAAATACAGAGAAAGAAAATCATTTTTTTGCAGTGTACAGTTCCAGTGTAGGGAGCTAAACTTATAGCATAACAATGGCTCAGTTTGATCAAAACAGTGTAGTTTTTCCACTAACACAGAGTGCTGTTACGTGACAAAATGAGACATTGCTGGTTTATGTGTCAAACTGTTCTGTGCACGCAGCTCAATGAAGCACTTTAAAAGGATTCACAAACTCCTTTTCTACTTTTGAAATGAAATAATTTGGTAAGTTCTAGCTAGGTTTACTGCAGTATATACAGATGTGCCAGGACCCTTGCAGAGCAGCAAACTACTTTAAAAAGGTATTATCTGGAGTTTAAGCTTGTAGCTTGTCAAGGTACAGTTACAAAGTTACATGAAAAAAACATAAGGTAAGCTTATAAACAATGGTATTGTATTGCTTGGATAAAGAGATGTGACATATGGACTTGTTGGGGGAAAACATCTGTATCACCACAATATACCTTAAAGGACATTCAACTGAATATTTAAATGCTTCAGAAAGTGAAACACATTCTACAGTTTGAATAATAGGTTTAATTGTATTATTTGTTTTTTCTAAGTCAATTATGAAAGGCATTAAACATTATCCAGGCATACCCAGCGGCTCAAAGCTCATTGCCAATTCTTGTGTAAATAATTTCCCTTTTTTCAAACCCACATCACCAATGCATTACACTAATTTAAATATTAGCATTGTCTCTTATAACTGAATGCATCTAAATGTGACAATGTGCTACTTTTTGGTTACACAATAACCCATTAAATGTTCATGAAAAAAATTCAGACATACACCATCATTCAAAAGTTTGGGGTGTGTAAGATTTTTTTTCTTATGCTCAACAAAGCTGCATTTATTTGATCACAAATACAGTAAAAAATTGTAACGGTAGTATAATAATAAATATAATAAAAATGGCAATATAATAATTTTATTTCACAAAATATATTTTTAAATATCTTTAAAATTGTAAAATAAATGTTTCCTATTTGAAATTTAAATAAATTCCTATTTAAATAATTTATTCCTTTTGATGACAAAGCCACATTTTTAGCATCATTATTAGTCTTTAGTGTCACATGATAGTGTGAAATAGAAATATTTTGATTTGAATAATATTAAGAAAAAATAAAAACATTTTTTTTCAAAATTAATCACAGTTCCCCCATTTTATGATAAATATGTATGAATTAATATAAAATTTGTAATTGAATAAAAAAAAAGAATCAAACTGTTTTCCCCACCAAGTCATTTTTGAGGAAGTTAATTTTATGTATAATATTTAAAATCTGCAAATGAATACCACATAACGAAGGACAAATTTGGCCGGCAGAATGTTTTCAAACTGTTAAAAATAAATGTGCAATAACACAGATTATATATATATACACACACACACGTTAAGACTTGGCTCGATATCCTGCCCTTAGCCGTACGAAACGAACAGGCAGGTACAGTGATTTAGTTTAACAGGCTACATCTGTAAAACGCCAGGCTAGTTTACACTGTGGCCACCTCTGAATTAACATGCTTTTATAGGAAACAAACACCACTTGCAAGCAGTTCCTGTTGGCAGGAGCTACAAATACAAATATTGAGCATCGTTGAAGGTGAGGATCTACTATATTAAGACGATCCGCCGTATTACAGAAAAGAGGGACTCGTGAAATACTGTTCGGCCTCTAGAAAGTCCATGGCACATCCAAGGAGAGAGAAACTCAATATGTGAAGTAATGTTTCCAAAAGGATGTTTATATTTGATGTGAATTGTTCGGTATGGTCTGTAAGGTATAATTTGAATGAAAGTAGATATTTTTCTTTTGCTGTCCAATGGTGAGTCTACATCTTCCAGTGACCTAGAGGGCCTTTCTTGTGGTGTCTGCTCGACTGTTTTTGGAGTTGTAGCTTGGAAGGAAAATAAAAATTGCCCTCAGCGTAGGATTGGGGGGTGGGGGGGCAGAGGGGATGTTTAATATCGAATGGCACTCTTACAAGTACAACATGCATTAAAAATAACTTCAGCCGAAATTAAATCAAAATTGTTGAACGAAAGAGCAAAAAAAATGTAAAAGTAAAAGGCAAGAAACAGCGAAACAACATTCTTTTGCTAAAGAAGATATTTTAGTTTGGTGGCCTAACCACTGCAAACTCAGGCAATTTCTTACTCTCCATTTTAATCAAGAATCCCATCCAGGATAAACACGAGACTACCTACACAGCAGTTGAAAACGCCAGAGTCTCTGGAGAACTTCAGATGATTTCCAAAGTTTCCTTCGCAAGCCTAATTACTTGTTGGAGGGCATTAGGAGCTACATACATACATGTACATCCATCTATTTTCCCTTCTTTGTAATTTATGAATGGCTTTGCGTGTCCCCTGAAGACATACAGACATTTACAGAACCCCCTAAGCATAAGAATCGCAAAAAAGTCAAAATGTCATGATACATACAGATACTTGTGGCTTAATTCATATGAAAAGGCTTAAACAGATAATAGAATGCATGAGGAAACCTGTTTGAAACAAATATTATTTTAAATGTTTCTAACAGGGTAAAATTGACACACATCAGCTTTTTTAAACACGAAAATCTGTAATATTGTGAAATATTATTACAATTTCAAATAAGTTGATTTTAACATATTAAAATGTTATTCCTGTGATGCAAAGCTGAATTTTCAGCATCATTACTACAGGCTTTAGTTTCACACGATCCTCATCAAGAAACATTTATTATTATTAATGTTGAAAAGAGTGGTGCTGATTATTATCATTTTATAATGTAACTTTTGATGAATAAAAAGTTTGGAAGAACAGCATTTATTTAAAACTGAAATACATTGTCACATTAAAAATGTGTTTACTGTCACATTTGATATTTTGAATGGTGTATGAGGACTCATTACAGTTTTTCTGTTGCTTTTGTGCATTTCTCAGATCAGAAATGAAATTCTCAAAACTACTTGTTAAACCTCCACATCATCTGGTCACAAGTACACATCATAAAATCAGTTTCTCATTCTTTTGAATAAGTAGCGATTGTTTTGGTACATTCATGCAATCGATTATGTACATTTATTTGCGGTTTACTACAGTTTTAGTTGCAGATATTGGGAGATCAACCATATCCTCAATAATTCAAACATTTTGAAACAGTCTCTTTCAATCAATATCCCACTTACAGTAATGTGTACATTATACTTTTGAAAGGATATATGGCATACATAAGAAGCGCAGCATTCTACATTTCAGTACAGTAACTGTCGTCCAAACTGTTGCATAACTTAATGCAGGTAACAGTGCAGTGTTATATTGAAAACATTACTAAGCATTTGACTTTGATCTTTTTTGTGAACAATGACACAAGGACTTTTCATTCTGATGGCACTGATATGTTCATTGACATAAATACTTACTTTTGAGAGATGACCTAAAGATTTTTTAAACACGAAAATCTGTAATATTGTGAAATATTATTACAATTTCAAATAAGTTGATTTTAACATATTAAAATGTTATTCCTTTGATGCAAAGCTGAATTTTCAGCATCATTACTACAGGCTTTAGTTTCACACGATCCTCATCAAGAAACATTTATTATTATTAATGTTGAAAAGAGTGGTGCTGATTATTATCATTTTATAATGTAACTTTTGATGAATAAAAAGTTTGGAAGAACAGCATTTATTTAAAACTGAAATACATTGTCACATTAAAAGTTACAGTTTTAGTTGCAGATATTGGGAGATCAACCATATCCTCAATAATTCAAACATTTTGAAACAGTCTCTTTCAATCAATATCCCACTTACAGTAATGTGTACATTATACTTTTGAAAGGATATATGGCATACATAAGAAGCGCAGCATTCTACATTTCAGTACAGTAACTGTCGTCCAAACTGTTGCATAACTTAATGCAGGTAACAGTGCAGTGTTATATTGAAAACATTACTAAGCATTTGACTTTGATCTTTTTTGTGAACAATGACACAAGGACTTTTCATTCTGATGGCACTGATATGTTCATTGACATAAATACTTACTTTTGAGAGATGACCTAAAGATTTTGAGTTAGTTACAGGCTTTTGCAGTTAATCTATTGTGCTGTGCTGTTTGTATGAATTGTTTTGAGAAATCAAAAGCACCAAAGCAACCAAGAAAAACTGTAATCAGAATAAAGTTCATATATTGCTTAAAAAAGCCTTTAAATGAAAAAATGTAAGATCCTTTAATTGCTGATGATAGATAGATAGATAGATAGATAGATAGATAGATAGATAGATAGATAGATAGATAGATAGATAGATAGATAGATAGATAGATAGATAGATAGATAGATAGATAGATAGATAGATAGATAGATAGATAGATAGATAGATAGATAGATAGATAGATGCACTGAAAATGCTCACTTTGAGAGAGAAACCAGCCTTATATGTCACTGCATGAGATCTACATTGTGCAGTAAACAATGTGAACAAAAACCTCTCTGTGTGCTCAGAGTCTTTTGGGTGAGACTGGATGACAGAGCTCTGGCCTCTTCACATGAGAACTGCATTTATGATTGCAGTAAATATTCCCATAATCTGACAGAAGCTCCCCGTCCTCAACTTTAATGTTTAGAGTTGGTCAGTAGTGAGTGAGAGTTGCTGGGTCAAGTCGTCTTTCTCATCTCTGTTTTGTGTTGATCTTTATGTTTGGTTGCATATTTTTTGTATATTTTTACTCTTAGCCGATTGAAATTCTAAATCCTGATTCCTGAACTGAAATCAAGACATTTTCGTTTTCAAATTGTGACAATAGAGATTATTAAAATAAAATAAAAAAGCATAGTCTCAAATCAAGAACAGAATGTAAACATTGATATAGATATGTATTCAAATTCGACAAAAATTAAATAAGTGCACTGCGCTGCAATGCATGCCAGAACTGCAAAGCTATGAATTCTGTACCTAAAATGAGCAGATATTGTGATTAGAGGTTGAAGTTCAGACACATCTGTCATGCTGTTGATGAAATAAATAGTTTGAGGTGGTCTGGGGCAAAACGTACTTATTCATCATTCTTATGTACATGAGTAAACAGTTTGCTGAACCTCCTTTGTACAAATATTTCAATAATGAGTTATGCATATATTGGACCAAAAACAGCCACAAAGCCAAATGCTAAAGAAATCAGCTACACGACAAACCCATACAAATATATTATAATACAAACTATTATAATACAAGCTATTGAGAGATAATTCATATTAATCAGTGAATTCATTTTTTAACCTTTTTTTTTACTGACATGTCCAAACAAATATTTTTCCTAAAACAAACCATCTGAACAAACCAACTCCCTGAAATGAGTCAGACTGAGTTTGTTTAAAGTATCTTGGAAAAACCTAAAAACAACAGGATTACTGCCACACGACTTCAAAGTGTACTACTATATTTAAATAAACAGAACATATTAAACATTGTGATTTTAGTGAACACTATTGAGTGATGACAAACCAGTGAATCTATTTTATTAACCATTTTACAGTACACAAGAACCAATCGTCTAACCATCTGAACAAACCGATTCACTAAAATTAATCAGGCTTTATTCGGTAGTGATAACTTGGAAAAAAACTCCTATACTAGTACTAGACAGTACTATTTGAATGCCAATAGACGGTTTGCACTGGCGCAAGCTCTTATAGTAAATCTGGCCCTTACCCTTTACTGCACTTTGTTATTCTTCTAGTTATTTACTTATAGTGGCTAATGAATGAGAAATCACAGAAAAAAACTTCCACTGTGCAAAATAAGGTGAATACATTTTTCCAGTTTTCATTTAAATAATATTTATTGGCCTAAGTGTGAAATGAATGCTTTAGCGCTATTGATCTAGGGTAAGAGGAACACCACCCATCTTCACCTCGCTACCCATTCCTCATCAAAGAATAGCCGACAGCCTTTGCCTGATTGGTTTGTTACCCTCAGGACCCAAAGCAGGACCAGCATCATTTTATTTCGGTTTACTCCTGGGACGCAGACATGCTGAATTCTGTGATGATTGGTGGCTATACTGAATGCTCTCTATTCAGTCATTTTGCCTGTAGTGGTGATTTTGGCCCGAACCCAGAGCTGTACCTTCAGTAAGTATTACTCAAATATTTACTCTGCTGCTATATTGAGATGAAACCAGGCAAAGATGATTTAATGGGCTCACCAAAGAGTCTACCTTGGTGCCAATAATCCTCCATTCTGGTGGTCTGTTCAATCCTCCGAGTTCAGATGCTAACGGACGGTTTTATCGCCCTGAGAGATCATGATTCAACAGTAACCCTCACACCCCTCCAGCTAGTGTTGGATTGTGGGTATAAGGAAGGCAGCCTGTGGAGTAAAACCTGATGATGATCGCAGACGACTTGATTTGGGAATTTAAGTACTGAAATTCATTGAAATGATAATTAGCTTGGATGTCATGATGGTGTATTATATAAATGTGTAATTTTAAGAAAATGGATTAGGGCTATTTTGTTACGAACCTGTCACATATTTAATAAGATGCTCATTTAGGTCCGAAGCGAAAGCTTTAAAGCTGGATCCAACATACATATTTGCTCGACTGTTTGCTGACCATTCCTCAAACATCTGACCCTGTGCACATGACCATATACAAGACAGTTTAAACACCATGGACGTTTTTCTCCTTTCCCTCAAACGTCTTCTTTCAACCCAGATTTAATTCGAACTACAAATACAAGTATTTTTCCTCATCTTGACATTCAGAAAAGCATGACGAGGAAAAAAAGCCTGTGTTTTTATTTAGGCATGCAAAATGTACCAAGCTCCGCTAAAAATAAGCTTAGGGGAATTTCTTGGTTTTGGTTAGCTTCTGCCTTTACCTCAAGCAAGATGCTGAATCTGACCAGCTCATGTCTCACAAAATATTATAGTTCCTGTAATAAAACCCAGCTTTTCAAGAGTTCACAGTTTCACGCATAATTTACACCTTTCTGTTAGTATTACTAGGCTTCATTGGTAGGGAAACAATGGGTGAAGGCCATTTTCCAAATTTAGACAGCAGTGTCCCAGCAAGCACAAAATGTTTTAATAACATCACATTTTGCTTTCAATCCGGCACAGTCGCGGCACAATGTTTTACAAATGTTCTACAAACCACATCTGTAAAATAAAAATAATGCATTTACGATATTAGGATTAAAAATAGATATTTAGTTAATTTAGTTAATTTCAAGCTCTTCAAAATTTCACATTGCATTCTGATTTCAATCCGGTACCAATGCAGCACAATGTTTACAAATGTCATCTACTGTACAATTTGAATAATACATTTGCATTATGATATTATTATTATAGAAGTGGTATTAAGTCTGATTGCTCTTCACAAATCATATCTCATAGTTCATTTCAAGCTCTTTAATGTTTTCACGACGTTGCATTTTGGTCTACAAAAACATGTTTGAAAATGTTAATCTGATTAGAAATGTAAAAATATATTTACATACTTGACAGACACTTTTATCCAGACCAAAGTGCAATGATCATAGGACACTGCATTTGGGTGATCTATATGAAAACTGTATATTCTGCATGTGATGGTAAAAAAACACCAACATACACCCAGGCCACATTATAATGATAGATAGATAGATAGATAGATAGATAGATAGATAGATAGATAGATAGATAGATAGATAGATAGATAGATAGATAGATAGATAGATAGATAGATAGATAGATAGATAGATAGATAGATAGATAGATAGATAGATAGATAGATAGATAGATAGATAGATAGATAGATAGATAGATATAGATAAACTTAAAATCTACTTAAGACCTGACAAACAAAAGATTGAGACAACACTCCTGAACCTGAGGACCTTTCCTCCTCTCCCTAAAGTTTGTTCTCATGTCACATTTAATTCGGTTGAAATGGTTCTTTCTTTGTTGGGAAAGATTTGAGAAGGGATCTGATATTCTTGGACTGCTTGCTTTGGAAGTGCGAGGGCAAACCTTGGAGGGCTGCGGATACAGTGTTCATTTCAAAAGAACCTTCCATTATTGCTAACCTTTCAAGGAAATATATTATTCTACTCCTTTTAATATCTTCCCTGTTTTACGATTACACTTACGTGTGTGGTCAATATGGCATGCGTGTATGCTTCTGTGAAAATCTTCAGTAAGGCCCATGGTAAGACGAAATGACACCTAGTTCTTGGGTGGTCATAACGAGGGCCATTTGACTTTTAAAATAGTCTGTTTGCATGACAATTTATTACTTCAGGTTTTCCTTTTTGCTTTTAATTTGTCATTCAGTACTCTGGAGAATACTAATTTCCCCTATGCTTGTATTACAGGTCTCAGTCAATTGGCCAGACTCAACAGACGTTTGTAGAAATGTTAAGAGAGCAGTAACACTTGTACTGTTCTGCTATAAATTCTTGCACTTCATTGGATTGGCCATGTCTTGAAAACCTTATTTGTTAACGTAATCTGTTTAACACTGGAAATTATGCCATATTTGGGTGTTTCTTGAATTATGAGCAATTTTGGCCCTTTCAGAAAATACTCTTAAACATTTCACTTTCTCACTAGATAAATGTGTTCATTAACAATGCCCAATGGTCTGTATATACTTAACCTACTGTACATGAGAATTAAAACATTTTCACCACATCTCTAATTATGTATTTTGTTTACTAACTTTACATGGTGGAAATTACATTTTAAACATTTATGGAATAAAACGGCTAATTGTTTTCTCTTGCTAAGTCTAATGTATAGCTAAAATTGTATGTATTTTAAATACAATTAAACAATATTCATATTTGGAAAAGTAGAATATTGGAAATTATATACAGCACAATAAAAATATTTTATTAACTTTTTATTAAAGGTAACATTTTAGGTCATGGGGGGAACCTTACCAAACATATCCATGGTTTTACTAAAAATAAAACGTACTAAAAAATGCATAATATAGTTAAACCATGGTAACCACAATTGAACCATGGGTTTGATATACTACTAACCATAGTTTAACCATGGTATTTATAGTAAAATTGTGCTTTTACAAATGGTAATCAGTATGCCTAAAAACTACACTCTTACAATTACCAATAAAACCATGGTTATTTTTAAGAGAAATGAGGCCACAATTATATGATAAAATGTATGTAAAAATTATCAATTTCATACAACATATCATCAAATATATAGTTTCATCCAATAAATTTGGAAAGGGTTTCTGAATTTAATGTTATAATTATTAGTTTAAAAATTATTTTTTATATTTTTGAAAGTCGTCAAAACAATAGATTCTATAGATTTAATATAAAAAAACTAATTTATTTTTGTAACCCCCCCATGTATATCCACATAACCAAAAAGACTTCTACAAAAGACTTTTGTATAATTCAGTCTTATTTTCTGGGAAAGCGCTGCACTCACTCTATGAAGTACTTGTTTTGTTTACACAGTGCTAATGGACTAGCGCAGCTAGCTCATTGCCAAATCTAATCGAGGACGAATAAAAGCGAATGAGACTCTCACTGCAAACTTGAGTGGCACTAATAACATTTATGTGAATGTACAGATTTGTTGGTTTTGTGGTAAATCAAATCTTGAATTGATCAGTAAATACTCTGGTTAATGCGGTTGCTAAGACTGAATTACAGAGATGGAGAGATTGAAAGGAAACTGGAAGGAAGAAGCTTGTTTCTATCTCTGATCGATATATATGATGCTGTCTTTCCTCTAGTCGCTGTACAGTTACTCAAAAGGATTACACAACCTGATATCCTCCATACAAACAAGCAAAGCAGACCAGACTTCAGTCAGGAAAGATGGCACAATTAATTTGACATACATGAAGTATGTGATGGAAGCACAGTCCTTTTAATATGCTGTACAGAAGATAACTGAGTATTAAACTGGCCAAACATTAAAAATGTATTTTTTGCCAACTGGAAGTGTAAAAATTAACACCCAGGTACACAAACTAATTACAGATATGTAACAGACTGTACTTGTATCTTTCACAGCCTCTTATTTGTTTGTATGAAATTAATTATGGATCGTGTTTACTCCTATTCCTGCGTTTACTTGCTCAATAAATATACCAAGTTTCACATTTCAAAACGTGTTTTGTTTCAATCACTTTTAGTTGCAAACATATATCTACATTTATTAGCAAGCCAAGATACAGTATATCCACATGCACACCTGCATATTATGGTTTTCTTTCAATTTCAGATTCACTCTTGCCTAAATATCACTGCTGGACATTTTCCAAGTCAGTCAGACATTCTCATCCAGAGTAAGCATGGCTTTATACTGTCTTACTACGAGAGACTATACCTAGACTCAACTCTTGTGTTCGAGCAACACTTACACGTGATTCAAGGTTACTCCTCAGTCAGTGACACCCTGTCTGCATCTTCACCTCACATATGGTTTGAATGCTGTAGTCAGAAGTGAACTGAGAGCGGATGAGAGACGCTGGTATCTCGGTAAAGCCACAAAGTCATTGGTAAATCTGAGTAATCGGGAGCAGGCCACGAGAAGAGTGACTCCTGGTCCATCATCTACACGGCTTCAGACCGTATATCTCAAAGATGGTCGCACCAGCTGACATCATTGGCCGTGATTTACGGATGTGTGTTTAATGGCACAGACTAATAATATATTACTCAAGTTAAATACAGACGGTGTAATTAATGTTGTCGTGAGTCTAAAGAAGAATTGCTGAATAGAACACGTGACGATAATACTCTAGGACCAGTTCTTCATTTCAGAGTCTCGAAAATGCTCATTTCAACATTTAGTCGCAGTTTTCCTGTACAGTTACTCATGTCTGTAAAATAAATCTACTGCAGCTTTGTTTGAGGAGTACATAGACTGTTGGCTCACCGCTCGCTTGACTCCGTAATGTGTGTTGGGGAGACTGGAGTGAATGAAATATGCTCAATTACTCCAATCAGAAATAAGCTGGTCTGATGACACACACAGTACACATGCTTAATAGGGTTTTGCTTCTGCTAGAGAAAAAGATGTGACTGTTACACCTGAGGAGAATTATACAAAAATAAATTTTCACATATTAAGTTATGTACAGACAGCATACTTTATTCTACCATTCGTGCGGTGGAGTGGAGTGAACTTTCAGTGTTTTAGAGAGATGGCAGTGCGGTAAAGTCTCAATAACGTACACCAGAACAGATCTACTGCATCCTCCACAAACTATAGGTTAACACTCAGAAATAACAAGAAACAAATTATGTGTAGTACAGTTTTTTTTATAACTGATCTTCAAAATCAGTTAATTAATTGTTACAGTGCATAAAAAAATCATTTTCGAATTTAGAGATTTAGTATTTTATGAAAATTAGCCATGGTTTTTACAAATAAAACCAAAAATCATAGTTCTTGTAGCCATGGATGATATCCACAAATTAACCATGGTTTTGTTAGGCTACTTCAAATAATAGTTTACAAAGAATTAAGATAGTATTAAGACAATAATTTTAGTGGTTATAAAAACAGACCTAAGCCAACAACAGCCTTAAAATGACTTAAAATGCATTATATAATACAATGCGACAATAATGATTGGTAAATTAATAATTACATGTTTTCATTGCATAACACTGTTAAAACACATAATGTAATACAAAATAAACTATTTATGTATATTACATATCATTACAAATGCCTTTAATGAAAACCAAAGGCCTGGTAATTGCTGCTGTTACAGTTACAGGACGATCAAATCCTTGTTGTATTGACCAGACATTTAGGCCAATTCAAATATCCAATTAATATTTCATTTTTGGACACCTTTTTACGATAGAAAGCTACAGCCTCTATAATTTCTTCAACAAAAACATGTGGACATCACAACCCTTACAAAAATTAATCATATTTTTATTGTAGAAAATTGCTTAATTTTCATTTGCATGATTTTTGAATCAATCAGACAACAGTATTATTTTATAAAATAATAGCCTATAAAATGATAGCTACAATTGTCATTTGTAAATAATACATTTAATTATGTATATATTTTTTTCATTTACATTTGGATTTTATTAAACTTCTATTTTGATCCCTGTAGTTTTTTTATTTATTTTTTATTTTTTTACATCCATAATATTTTGGGGAGTGGATACAACAGTTCAATTCTACTTAGGGCACCCATTTGGCCAGCAGCGGCCCTGCATGCACAGCATAGTCGTGAAATGCAATAAATCTCCAGACGCGCCCATAACAACAAAAGACAATACTTGATTGAACCTTTTCTGATGAGAAGTATGTGTATTACGTCGATTCTGGCACCCAACATCACAAAAAGAGGATATTTTAAGCTCCTTATGTAGCCGAATCTGCGCTGGTTTGAATGGGCCGCCTCCTTGGTTGTGCAGCTAGCGCTGTGACGTAATTGTAACTTTGGCTCTACATGACCCTAGCTACCTGTGGTTGGCCTAGCTGTGCGTCACTCATAAAACAAAAGGCCAATCAGAAGAGAGGCTTATGAATATTAATTAGACAGGACAAATCGATCTGTTTTCAGCAGAGCTCCTGTGAAAAGAGTTGTAAAATACAGTATATTGATATTGAGATGGTTTTTGGTACCACAGATGTATATTCTTAAGGACATCAACAGCTATAATAGAACTCCAGAAAGGTGTACAATATGGGACCTTTAAGCAGCACAAATCTATAGTTTAGTCATGAGATGGCACAGGCTGACGGGTTGTTAACGTAACTGATGATATTCAGAGGTAAACAACTTGGTATAATCTGATTGGTTCATGCTGCATATGCAGCCAATGAGCTTACTGCCTTGCATTTATATGGCTGGCTAGTATTCACTTGAGATTCCTGCAGCATGCTTTCAGAGTTGTCTGAAGCCCTCCACCTTCCCCAGCTCCACCTGTATAGATCTGCTACGGGTTATTTTATATGCATTTGTGCAGCAGCAGTATGTCTTAAATACTCACGGCACCGTATCGCCATATGGATTGGCAGTAGTACGTTCCTGTACTTGCTTGCAGCAGTAGCAGCAGTAATATACAACTACAGCAATAACCAACAGCAGCAGCAATTCAGCAGCAGTGTAACAGATCTATTCCGCCAAGACCAAATACATCAAAACAGTCATATCCATCACCATAATAAAATCTTCCGAGAGTTGTCATGATTGAACTGTTTTTAACATTGATAATAATACCAACACGTTTGTTAAGCAGCAAATCAACATATCAGAATGATTTCTGAAGGATCATGTGACACCAAAGACTGGAGTAATGATGCTAAAACTTTAGCTTTGATCATAGTAATAAATTATGTAAAAAAAATAAAATAAAAAAAAATTACAAAAGAAATTCTAAAAAATCACACACACACACACACACACACACACACACACACACACACACACACACACATACGTATATATATATATATATATATAAACATACTCATTGAGAAAAATGTAAGCATATGAGACTTTTCAAAATAAAAAATAAAAAACTGGCCCTAAACTTTTGAACGGTTTTGTACATTTTTGTTTACAAATGAGTTTGAATGAAACTTAACAGAACTTCAAAACTGAAACTGTAAATATACAATATTCTACTATGTCAGCCATATCAGGGGTAACTGTAACAAAAACAGTCTGGAGTTCTTGTTTGTTTTGTGAGTGTTGGCCACACTGGCAGCCATAAAGGCAGTGCCATCTCTGTGTGCCAAAAGCGTAAACCAGGTTAAAAGACTTTGACAGTTATTTAAATTAGGTTTTGAAAACAACATAAAACAGCATTCACAACATATTTAACTTTAACCTTTCTTGAGTGAAAGGGAATATTCACTGGAAAACGATTTTATCCATTCATTTATCCATGAACTTCACTGAAGCCGTAGAGTAAAATATCTTTGTAAATATGTATAGCCATAAGTGGGTTTTTTTTATATGGCATATACGGATGGATGGATGGATGGATGGATGGATGGATGGATGGATGGATGGATGGATGGATAGATAGATACTCCCCAATACTGGTCAGCAGAAAAGAAAAATAAGTAAAATAAATCAATAAAAATGAATAAAGATAACATCTCCCATAATCATAGCCCTGCTTCTAAGTATTTCCAAAGACATGACCCAATTAAAAATATATATATTCTAAGATACTTAGCCAATACTGGATAAAAGACACAAACAAACAAAACAAAAATGAATCAAAACACTGGCACAAAATTGTGTGCGTTTCTGCTTGGTTTGGGAATGTCGTTTGGGTTCTCTTTGTCCTTAAAGGACATTTTAAGTGGGTGGTTCGAAGACCAACTGTGGTGCAGATATATTTTTGGTTTTGCTGTGGGTTAGACACTCCCAAGAACCTCACCAGAAGTATGCAGATCAAGGCCGTGCTATAGAGCAGACGATTAACAGCATTAAACCATGACCTACTGAGGTCGGTCTTTTCCTCTTGCTTGGAAGTAATCTAATGGCTGTATTAATTGAGTTTTCTCATTGCTTGTAATAAGAACCTCTTCCTTTTTTAATCACATTTGAGTTCTGCTGAATGGACTGGCATAGCTTGCTTGGCTAAACCGTAACCGAAGTTCAAATTCCAAAATGCCATTGGAAGTGGGCAGAAAAACATTAAAATGCCATTTAAGTGCATTTTATGCATTGCAAACCGTGACCATATCCTGTTATTGAAGGGATGGCAGCTCTGCTGCGTTGTGACAGAATAAACTCATCTGGTACGCACTGTCCTGTTGGAACTGGCAATGCATGTTTAGTCATACATTAGGAAGAGGGATATTTTAAGTGCTATCTGATGCTTGCGGTAGCGTGTGTGGACACAGTGGCTTTTTTAGGCGTGCCTTAGAATGGACACACAATAATTTTACCATTTACTGTGGTCGTGTGATGGTGTATTGCCACTGTTATATTGGTTTGGAATGTGCCATTCTATTTTGGGGTGGGCTTTACTCAAGAGTTGGGTTTTCAGCTACTTATCTCTGCAGCTCGTATCCAAGGCCTCTTGAACTTCGACAAGTCCGGTGTAAAATATAAATCAAGCAGTTTACATTTTCGAAAGGAATTTGAAATATATATTTTGCAGTTTTTTCTTCACATTCGCAGGCCATGCCAAAGAAAAACAGCATGCCGTGCAGCGCTGATGTCTGTTTTTAATATTAACAGACATGAGTTTGATATTCTTAAACATAGCAAAATAATCAGTATTTCTATATAACTGGAGCCGGCCGGCAAAGTGAACAAAATAACCCGTTGACATCCGCCACTAGGAGCTATCGGTGTTTATTTATCTGGACAGAGTGTATCTGTGGTATTTCAGCGTTAACTGACAGCCTTCAAAACATTTAATGGAATGGCACCAAATAGGAGAAACTTCAAAAGGCCACTAATACTAGCCGAGATTACTATTGTCAGGCTGTTAGCTTATATCAATCATATTAAATTAAGGAATTCTAGGGAGAAATTAATACAATTTACCTTATTGACATGTTAAGCATTATGATTAACTTGTCTGATTTATCTTATATATAAAAAACTATGAAATACAGTTTTAGTGAGCTGAGTGGTTATTATCACTGGTAAACTTGGCACTCACAGAAATCAACTCTCAGGTTGAACATTACAAAACCAATAACTACTCTACGAATGAAAAACATGCAGCAAGAGCACAATCCTGCAGTGAATGTAACTTATTGAATCCATGTCTTCGAATTGTCTGAATTTGGAACAGGGTGAAAATAACAAATGAACATAAGGCGATGACACACTTTGATTTGGACCGTAGACATTTGCACAGGAAGCTTTTTAATGAGGTGAAGCGTTCATATGCTGAAAGCCCCATAATCGCATTAGTCCATTAATAATAATGCGAAGGGAAAGCGCAGCGGTTCAAAGAGCCGTTGTCATTGCGGGTCCGTTTGGCAGTTACGCTTTGTTTGTTGTGCTCGTTTCTGTCAAGTCAGTGGAAATACGACATCAGCCAACTGCTCGGCGTCTTGTACTGTATGGAGCTTATACTGTGGCTGCACTCCTGATCAGTGTCACTTTAATTGCAACTGAATCTATCTGGCTTCATGGAACTAATTTAAATGTGTATAATTTTGTATTTCTAAAAACTCTGTCATCCCAAATATGTAAATGTTTAAGAGGCAGCCATCTCTGCTTGGCTCTGAGTAATATGGCTTCAATAAACTTGAGTGTCAAGTATGCTTGATTTATTTGAAGTGGAGGGGAAGACTTTAATATGAGACACATGTTTTCAATAGATAGCTGACGTTTGAACCGATAAATCACCAGAAAATGTAGAACGGCAATGCAGCAGGCAGCCAGTGATTTGTAAGTAATATAGGGCAGGCATACAATACTCTATTTCAGATGATTCACATGCAATTTTGTCCTGTTGGTTACAGTTTAGACTGCATGCAATCCAGACAATAATTACGGAGAGCACTGGATGGAGATCCCTGGAGACCGCAAGCCTTTTGTCTGATTATGACGGCGAGGAACACTTTACAATAACCATAGCAGAGCAATAAGTGATTTTCTACTCAACAAAACTTCCAATGCTGCAGTCACCGCATTTACCATCACTGGATGAAGGGGTCTTAAAATCAATCAAATAGTTTTTTCAGGTCAGTATAATCAAAGCATTGTACAGATCTATAACTTAGTTAATTCATTACTTGTGTGAGCTGCATTGTTATTACAGTCAAGTAAAACTAAAATCATAAAAGCAACCATTTTAGTTACTAGAAATAACTAAACGTTAACTGAAATAAAATGAAATATATAAGACTTACTTTTTATTTTAGCTAGTTGCTAAGGAAACATTTCTCAATTTAATTTAGTTCAACCTGATGTACTAAAATAACTTCCCTCAGGCCATCAGGCTCCTTAACACAAACTCTGTTCCATAAACTTTCACAAGACTCATTATTATCTGTAAAAAAAAAAAAAAAAAACATTCATATTCTCATCATCCGTATTGCCGCTATGTGTGCATACCCAGCACAACCCGTTGCACATCCCTCTCATCCCTCCTGTTTATACTAATATTTATTAAGTCCCATATACTGTTTTTGCACATCCTATTTGTTTTGCACATCTTACTGTTTTACTGTTTTGCACTTTTCTTTATTCTATTGCACATTTTACTTTTTATTTCTTTTTTTACCTATATATATATATATGCTCTTGTGTGGTGTTTCTTTTATATAATTTTTTATTTTATTTTTTATTCTTTGCACTGTCCACTGAGCGGACCTGATTTGATTACATTTCACTTTTGATTATACCCTGTATAATTTATCATGTGACAAATAAAGAAACCTTGAACCTTGAACCTTGAATAACTAAAATTCAATTGAAATTGACATTTAAAAAATATACAGACATATTCAAAAACCACAAAAAAATGGAAAAGAAACATTACTTAAAAAAATTATTAGGATAAAACTTGAAACTAAAATTAAAACGAAACCACAAATATATAATAATAATAAATACAAATAAAAAGACCAATTCGAAATATTATTAATAGCATCATATTGATAGTAAAATAACACTGGTAAGCTGAATCTTAATAAAAATAAATATATATTTTAAATATTTCAGGTCAAAAGACAAATACTGTATCCAAATAATATATAACAATAAATAATATATACTATAATATAAACCTTTTTCCTTTATTAATATCTACATATTTGAATACAGCACATGTATAAAATATACAGTAATTAAAATTAAAATATGATATTATATGCATGTGACATTCACACAATAATAAAGCAATGTACTGTGCAAAAACACAAATTAAATTAAATTAAATATGGTAAATATGTATGTTACCCTGTTACTTCAAATATTAAATTTATTTCCCATAATTCCTGGAGGTCTGCCTTTTAAATCAAATCAATGTCATCATCCTGCTCTCATAAATATAGGACAGACTATAAACAGGGCTTTGCATTTTCTGTGCTGTTCTCGGCTTCTTGTGTTTCACTGCAAGACAAACGAATGATTGTAGTCAAAGCCTGTTTGTGCATAGCTGTGCCAGATCAAAAGCCACACAGACTAACAAACGGAGAAATTCACAAAACTGTTATGAATTACGGGGCTTTCCTCCATAGACAAAACACTGGCAAAGTCTCCAGAACACTGTGAGGTTTACCACTCACTAGCTACTACACAAATCTGCCAAACAACACCATTTATTGATACAAAGTCATTCTGCAGTATCGTGCATTGAAAGCACAAGGATAACAACAGCCTTGGCCTATGATTAACATGCTTTACGAACACAAATTATAGCTTACAAGTGTTTTTCCCTGGCGTCTCGGCCCTCCAGACCTCTACGGTCCAGATACAACATTGATCTTGATGCCTTGATTAAAATTACAGTGTGCGTTTAAACGAACGACTGCATCATCTATTGATAAAATCCCTCAGCAAACAAATATGTCCAAAACATCTCTGTTGCTGAGCAGTGTGGCATGACACATGCAGCATTCACAGTTTGATCTAGAAACCAGAGTGGGAGGGTTTGTGTGTGTACAGCATCAAAAGAAAGTCTCAGAACACCATATGCACTCAATGTCGAACGCCCAACGTGATGTGTGAACAGCCAGAGGCCATAACATAAGGAGATCCCTGTATATTCAGCTTCATAGACATGCAACAATGTGTCGATTTACTCGGACAGTTCACCCTTCAATGAAATTTCATCATTTACATCCTCTTGTGTTGTTACAAACTTTCTTTTTTTTCCTGTGGAAAATAAAATGACAAATATTTTTAAAATATATTTGTTATTGTTTAACTGAAAAAAGTAGTATAGGTTTGGAAAGACACAAGAGTGAATACATCAGGACAGAATTTTCATTTTTGGGTTATGTGAAAAATTTAAGATTGTCCTACTGTAAAGTTAAAACTGTATCATAAGAATAAAAATGGCTTCTACAGTCCGTATAAAAATGATTTTAGTGTCTAATGCAGTGGTTCTCAACCAGAGGTCCATGGCCCACTCAGTAAACCTCCAAGAAAATTCATGTAAAATAAGACAAAACAAGCATTAAAATAAGCTAATACCACTAAAAACATCCAATAGTATACATGTATATGAGAGTAATTTATAGGTGCATATGTTTTATGTATGTATTGATAAGTTTGATTTAAATCATACGTGGCACCTCATAAGAACCACTGCTCTAATGTGAATTGGATTGTGCATTAAGACAGCGTAATTTTACATGTTCCAAAAAAGCTTCCAATTAGATTTAAAAAAGTGTTTAACCGCCTTTTAAGTTCCATATCAATGTTTTACTCTTTAGCTAGAAAATAAACGGTAATACAAATAAAATATAAACAGTATAATGGTCTGAAAAACCTATTAAGTGACATCAATATTTGTTTTATCTCTAAAGAAAATTATAGCTAAACTTAACCCAAAAAGGAGCTTAAAAAGAGCCCAAAATGATTGCTGATAACAATAAGGTTCTGTACTGTTGCTGTGAAGAACCACAGAACAATTATTATTTCCAAGAACATTCTCACTCACGTGGAAACACATGTAAACTGCTGGCGATGTTTAGAGTCGCGGAACACATACTCAGATTTACAGCATGTTCAGTTGTTCCACACACAGCCGTGTTGGTTTGAACATGACCACCAGCTGAGTTATGTAGCCCTAGAACGGCCTAGTGTTCGTTTCAGAGGCAGCAATGTATATTTTGATGCTCATTTTCCTGTAACGCTTCACTTCACAGTGAAGAGAAGTGAGTCAGACCGTTTCTACGGTTTTCCAGCGTTTCTGCACAGTCACCACTTCTGTGTTTATCTTAATTGGCTCATATTGGTCTCTCCTGCGTCCCGAAAGATAAATCTCGTAATGCTTGACTCTGTAAAATGGTCTGAAGTGTTTGATTATGAAAAGCGTTCTGAGTGGAGAGGGAAAATTCACTGGTAAAGACCAGACATGGAGGATACACATGAACATACTGCCGCCATAACACACCAAAGCATGGATCCGACTACTGGGCAGCGTGTGGGTGGCATGCATGGTTAATTTCCACACCTGTGTTTGGGTATTTCCTTAACCAAGAAGCTACTTTGAGAGAAAAAAAAAAAGCTGCTCGCAAGGATAACAACAGTACGCCTGCAAGACTTGCGTGCTTTTCCGGCTGCCTGCCTTATTTTATTACTCTTGATTCAAATTCCTGCATGGATTTCAAATTGGGCTCAGGACTGGTTATATTTACTCTTTCTTTCGTCCTTTATTATTCCCCGAGAGATGTGCGTTGTTTTCCTCAATACATATTGTATTTTGTGAAGCGTAAAGAATGTCTCAGATCTTAACATGCATTTAAAGGTCAAAAAAACATTCCCAATTAACTCTTTCTTTTTCACTTATTTACGGCAAGTTGAAAGGCTTTTACAAGTTTGCTGGATGTGTTATATTGCTTTTACAATGTGGAAAAAAAGAAACAGAACAATGCACTTTTACAGTAAATTTAGTCAGATGGAGGCGACAAAACATGCAAAGCAAGAAACAGACTTTAAAGTTCTGCTTTGGTGGCTGGTTCACATCCTGGCTGATTTGTGCCTATATTCACATTACATTTCTTTTGTCTTTTTAAGAATGATTGTTAAATGTTGTGCACTAAGAAACCGCCATTTAATGACATCTTGTTTTTTTTTTGTCTTTATTTTGAAGGTCTCTAATTAAACTCTATACGAGTGTCTTTAAATGTGGTTTTCTGCATCTTCAGGAAACAATTCATCACCTGCTAGCTAGTTGGCAAACCATTGTTTTAAATGACTATTTTTTCTATTTAAGGAACACTGGAACAATAATTTTTTTTACACAATCAAATCCATGTCCATGTGTCTGGAAATACTTTTAGACGTAACATCAATTAAACTGGACAATTATGTCATTTCACAAGCCACTTCCATGTCAGTGGTCTCATTTCCATGATAACAGCTTAGACCTATGCATGCAAAATAAATAACTAAATAAATGCATTTAATTTAATTTAATTTATAGTTAAAATAATAGCAATTTTAGTTGCCAGATATTCAGTTCACAGTTCACAACCTTAATTGTTGTTACCAAACTAAATTAATGTTACCAAACTATATCATTTTTAAAATCTGATACAGTATGTGCCGAAAATAAGATTACACAATAATACAGATGGCAACATAGGTCACATTATGAATTAGACCGTCTTGCCCTTTTCACGAGCAATTACTAGTAAATACTCATTTCTGATATGTACAGTATATACAGTGCATAGTGCATTAAAAAATAACACTAAAGCAATAAACATGAACTAAACAACATAAATGCAACAAAGTAAAATATATGTATTTTCCTGTAACTTTTCTACACAAGAAAATTTAACTAGCTAACAGGTTTGTTTTTAATGTAATCAACTATTTATTTCTCTGTATTTCCATTAAAATGTAAATCGTGTTTGGAAATAAAATGTAGATTATTATTTTTTTTTCATTGAAATTACAAAAATAGGAATATTATCTGATCCAAATACCTTTACTGGAATCAAAAAGAAAAAAAAACTCAAGTTTGTGAGCACAAAAATGAATGACAAATGAAAACGACACGCTTCCACTTCTGGGCAATTTTGCACTTTATCCACCTCTGAATAAAGTTAACGTGTGAAAATGTTCATCCACCTTGAGTGAAAGCTTTATATGTTTTTCATCAGTTAATTCAATTTTTAACAGCATGCCATTGTTTTTTTGCAAGGTAACTGTTTTTCCCTATCTGTCGGTCACTACGAGTTATGTCGTGACGACATAGGGGATTTACTTGGAAGCCCCGAACATCTCTGACTAAGAGAAAACGCCAATGAAATTGGCTAGTGGATTTTGCATACCTGAGCCACTCCCCGTGCATACGGGTATAAAAGGGCGACAGGTGCATCCACTCATTAGATTTTTGCTTCGGAGCCGAGTGGATGAGAAGAGTGCTGATCTCCACAAAGCCGTTCATCTTTGTTTTGTTCCCGGTTGGCGTAACGGTGCGATCAGCGGAGTCCCTCTCATCAGCGATTCCCCTGGGCACTTCAACTGAGAGAGCAAATTCTAAAAGAGCAAATCACGGACGATCGCGTCTTTTTCAAGATGCCGTTTCGTCCGTGTCCTTCTGGTTGCGGTCGTTTTCTGTCTGTGGATGACGGACACGATCGTTGTCTTCAGTGTCTGGGCCGCCGACACGCTGAAGCTGCGTTCGTGGATGACTCATGCGTCTGTTGTGGGCGTATGAGCATGATTTCGCTGCGATCTCGCCTTTCCTTTATGAAAGGATTGGCACCCTCTGCCGCCACCCGTGCTGATCTCTCTGGCTCGAGCAGAGGATCGCCGGCTGACGCTCTGGGAGATCTGAGGGTTACAGTAAGAGCCTCTCCACCGGGCACGCCCCCACGGACCTCTTACTCCTCACGCAGCGAACATCCCGTCCGGTTCCCGGGTGATTTCGCTGGTCTGTTCCACGGGGCGCCCAGCATTTCATTCGGTGCGCCATCTGTAGATAGGATGTCGATCGCAGCATCGGGGGATGGGTTCACGTCCTCTGAGGATGAAGGTGCGGTGGGGCTGCCCCCCTCGGGTGTTGTCGCCACCGCCGCACCGGACCCAGAGCTGACGGCCATGCTTGCCCGGGCAGCCGTGAGCATCGGGCTGGAGGTCAACAGACTGCCCAGTCCCGAGCCCTCACGGCTGAACGATTGGTTTCTCGGAGCGGGGCGCGGCTCACAACCGCGCCCTGCCCCGGTGCCTTTCTTCCCGGAGGTGCATGAGGAGCTGACGAGTTCGTGGATGGCCGCTTTCATGGCCAGAAGCCGCTCGTCCGCCTCCTCCGTCCTCACTACCCTCGACGGCGGAGTGGCCAGGGGGTACGCGGGCATTCCCCAGGTGGAGAGAGCGGTCGCGGTGCACTTGTGCCCACGAAACGCCGCCACTTGGAGGAACCGTCCGCGTCTCCCGTCCAAGGCCTGTAAACTGACAGCCGCTCTCGCGGCCAAAGCTTACAGTGCTGCGGGCCAGGCAGCCTCCGCCCTGCACGCCATGGCTATCCTGCAGGTTCACCAAGCCAAGGCGCTCAAACAGGTGCACGAGGGTAGTACCGACCCGGGGTTGATACAGGAGCTGCGCACGGTGACTGACCTCGCTCTACGAGCGACGAAAGTCACGGCGCGGTCCCTCGGGAAGGCGATGTCCACCATGGTGGTCCAGGAGCACCATCTCTGGCTCAACCTGGCAGAGATGAAGGACGTCGACAAAGCACGCTTTCTCGACGCCCCCATCTCCCAGGGAGGGCTGTTCGGCGACACCGTCGAGGGCTTCGCCCAGCAGTTCTCGGCGGTACAGCAGCAGACCGAGGCGATCCAGCACATCCTGCCCCGGCGTGAGGCACCATCCACCGCTGCCCCGGGGCCAGGCCTCAGTCTGCCCGTCGCCGTGGGCGCCCTCCTGCGTCCTCCAGAGCTGCTCCGCCCCAGGCCGAATCGACACATAGGCCGGTGCGTCGAGCCTCTCGCAGGAGAGCGGCGCCCCCCGTGTCCCAGCCAGGCCCCAAGTCGTCCAGGAAATCGACGAAGCGGCCCTGACGCGGGCAACCCGGAGATGTTGGAGTTTGCTCTTTCTCAGGAGACGGCGAGAACAGCGCCGCTCCTTCCCCCGGTGGAGGGCCGGGAGGAGAATCTTCTGTTTCGTTTTGTTTCTGTTTCTGTACCCACCTTCTCAAAGAAAGAGCAATTTCCATTTCCTCCGGGTTCTCAGGTCCATGGGACGACAGTGTGCGACGCCCTGCCTCCTCACTCTCGCCCACGACCCATTTTGCCAGTAGCCAAGAGAGTACGGTTCGGGGACGACATTCCTCCCCACGCACCTCTGGCCAGTCCCGTTCGGGACCCAGGGAGTTCGGTGAGGATGCCTCAGAACGCACCGCCTTCTGTGCCATCCACCCCTACTCCCTTTCGCTGCACCACCACAGGTACGTCGATTGTGCCGCTGGAGCCGCTTGCTGACTAAATTAAACTGACGCGATTCAGTTCGCCAGGCGACCTCCCAAGTTCAACGGCGTTCTCGAGACGTCGGTGGCAGTCCGGAATGCCCCTGTCTTGCGCGAGGAGATTGCTGTCCTCCTGGCAAAGGATGCAATCGAGCCGGTCCCTCCAGCCGAGATGAGGCAGGGGTTTTACAGCCCTTACTTCATCGTACCCAAGAAAGGTGGTGGCCTTCGGCCAATCCTGGATCTGCGAGTCTTGAACCGGGCTTTGCACAAGCTCCCGTTCAAGATGCTGACGCACAGGCGCATGATCAAATGCATTCAGCCCCAGGATTGGTTTGCAGCGATCGACCTGAAGGACGCTTACTTTCACGTTTCGATCCTTCCGCGACACAGACCGTTTCTACGGTTTGCGTTCGAAGGTCGGGCATGGCAGTACAGGGTCCTCCCCTTCGGGCTCTCCCTGTCTCCCCGTGTATTCACGAAGGTTGTAGAGGGCGCCCTTACCCCGTTACGGGAAGTGGGCGTCAGGATCCTCAACTACCTCGACAATTGGCTTATCCTAGCCCAATCCAGAGAGCAGTTGGGCGATCACAGGGACTTGGTGCTCCGGCACCTCAGCCAGTTGGGGCTTCGGGTCAACTGGGAAAAGAGCAAGCTCTCCCCTGTGCAGAGAATCTCTTTTCTCGGTGTGGAGTTAGACTCGGTGAGTATGACGGCATGCCTCACGGAGGAACGTGCCCAAGCAGTGCTGAACTGCCTGAGTTCCTTCAGAGGCAGGAATGTGGTACCACTGAAACCGATTCAGAGGCTCCTGGGGCATATGGCATCCGCAGCTGCAGTCACGCTGCTCGGATTGCTTCATATGAGACCACTTCAGCACTGGCTACACTCCTGGGTCCCGAGGTGGACATGGCGCCGCGGTACACTGCGAGTAGGTATCTCCCAGCAGTGTCGCCGCTCCCTCAGCCCCTGGACAGACCTTGCCTTTCTACGGGCCGGGGTGCCCCTAGAACAAGTGTCCCGGCATACTGTTGTCACAACAGATGCCTCCAGCACGGGCTGGGGCGCTACATGCAACGGGCAGGCAGCCTCGGGGCTCTGGACAGGGCCCCAACTGCTTTGGCACATCAACTGCCTGGAGCTGTGCATTTAGCCTTGCCTTGCGGCAGTTCCGGCCACTGCTGTTGGGCAAACACGTGCTAGTCCGCACGGACAACACTGCGGCGGTCTCGTATATCAACCGGCTGGGGGGTATACGATCACACCGCATGTCACAGCTCGCCCGCCATCTCCTCCTCTGGAGTCACACGCAGTTCAAGTCACTGCGTGCTGTTCACATCCCGGGGCAGCTCAATCGTGCGGCCGACGCGCTCTCACGACAGCTCACGTTCCCCGGAGAGTGGCGACTCCATCCCGAGACGATCCGGCTGATCTGGAGTCGATTCGGGGAAGCTCAGGTAGACCTGTTTGCCTCCCCCGAGTCCTCCCACTGCCAGCTGTACTTCTCCCTGACCGAGGGCCCCCTCGGCACAGACGCACTGGCACACAGCTGGCCTCGGGCCTTACGCAAGTATGCGTTTCCCCCAGTGAGCCTACTCAGGGAGGACGAGGAGCAGGTCCTGCTGGTTGCGCCCCATTGGCCCACCCGGACCTGGTTTCCCGAACTCATTTCCCTCGCGACAGCACCTCCCTGGCGCATTCCTCTGAGGAAGGACCTCCTTTCTCAGGGGCTCTGCACCATATGGCACCCGCGTCCAGATCTATGGAACCTCCATGTGTGGCTCCTGGACGGGACGCGGCAGACTTGACTGGTCTACCACCGGCGGTGGTAGAGACCATCATTCAGGCTAGAGCTCCTTCAACAAGGCAAACCTACGCACTGAAATGGAGTCTGTTCGCGACCTGGTGTTCTTCTCGCCGAGAAGACCCCCGAAGATGCACGATTGGAGTAGTCCTTTCTTTCCTGCAAGAAAGGTTGGAGCGTAGGCTGTCACCCTCCACCTTGAAAGTGTATGTAGCCGCTATTGCGGCTCACCACGATGCAGTGGACGGCCGGTCCCTGGGAAAGCATGATCTCATCGTGAGGTTCCTGAAGGGGGCCAGGAGGATGAATCCCTCCAGGCCTCCCCTTGTGCCCTCTTGGGACCTCTCTATCGTCCTGGCTGGACTTCAGAGGTGCCCCTTTGAGCCGCTGGACTCAGTCGAGCTGAAGTTCCTGTCTCTTAAGACAGCGCTCCTGACCGCGCTCACTTCCATCAAACGGGTCGGGGACCTCCAGGCGTTTTCGGTAAGCGAAGAGTGCCTTGTGTTCGGGCCGGTCTACTCTCACGTTGTCTTGAGACCCCGGCCTGGATACGTGCCCAAGGTTCCCACCACGCCCTTCCGCGATCAGGTGGTGAACCTGCAAGCACTGCCCTCGGAGGAGGCAGATCCAGCCTTAGCGTTGCTGTGTCCCGTAAGAGCATTGCGCATATACGTGACCCGCACCCGGAGCATCAGAAGCTCCGAGCAGCTCTTTGTCTGCCACGGAGGGCAGCAGAAAGGGAAGGCTTTCTCCAAACAGAGGTTGGCCCACTGGATAGTGGAGGCCGTCGCCTTGGCGTACCAGTCGCAAGGCGAGCCGTGCCCCCTGGGGGTGAGGGCTCACTCCACCAGGAGTGTTGCCTCCTCCCATGCGTTGGCGCACGGCGCCTCTTTGGCAGACATCTGCAGAGCTGCGGGCTGGGCGACACCGAACACCTTCGCAAGATTCTACAATCTCCGCGTTGAGCCAGTTTCTTCCCGTGTGTTGGGTAAGTAATGGGCGGGAAGAACTGGCCGGTGTCATGCTTGCTGCGCCATTCCCCCTCACCCGGGGATACGAGCGCCTTTTTCTCCCCCAGTTCAGTTCCCCGGACGGTGAACCCTGGTGGAATCCTCCAAGCACCCCCGGCAGTCAGACTGGGCGGAGCAGTCTGACGCCAGGCCCAGTACTGGTGTTAGCTCGCCCGGGTCTCCGGTCAGCCCCTGTACTGGGCTAGGTGGCCGTATGGCCTGATTCCCCTTCGGGTAATCCCATATGTGTATTCTTCCACGGTAAGGTTTCCCTCACGGTAAACCCGTGTCTTCCCTGTGACAGAGCTTCTGTCAGGTTCTGCTGGCAGCCCTCCTCCCTACTCCTAGGTAGGATCTGCCCCAGAGTCCAGTCGTATGTAGTACTGCCCCAAGCCTGGGCCAGTCCATATCAGTGTCTCCACATGTTACCTCCCTTCGGGCAGGATGTGGCCTCCGTAGCGCCCTTCTCTGGAAGGCTCGCTTCCCTGCCGTTACGACAAGCTGTAAACAACAAATAGGAAAGACCTGAAGCTGTCTTTCACTGAAGGTCGAAATCCCTTCCGATTCCGTGGGGAAAGGAACAGCGGCTTGGCTATCTCCAGCAGCGATGTACTCAGTGGTCCCGGTGGGCACCAAGGTTAGCGAATTTGCACTGGAGCGGTAGGAAGGTTGCAACCTCTTGCATGGCATTTGTCTGTCACGCACTCGCTTGTCAACATCTGCATGCCACAAGGTTGTGACGGGGTTCAGCTTGTGGCGCTTTCCATAGGACCCCTATGTCGTCACGACATAACTCGTAGTGACCGACAGATAGGGAACGTCTAGGTTACGTACGTAACCCCCGTTCCCTGATGGAGGGAACGGAGACGTTATGTCCCCATGCAACAATCTTGAACCATCGCTGGTTGCCAGGGACTCGTCTCGGCTCCTCAGCGTAAAACCTAATGAGTGGATGCACCTGTCGCCCTTTTATACCCGTATGCACGGGGAGTGGCTCAGGTATGCAAAATCCACTAGCCAATTTCACTGGCGTTTTCTCTTAGTCAGAGATGTTCGGGGCTTCCAAGTAAATCCCCTATGTCGTCACGACATAACGTCTCCATTCCCTCCATCAGGGAACGGGGGTTACGTACGTAACCTAGACGTTCCCTGCCTCTCACAGAATCACATCTGGGCATGCCGAGACTTTTTCCTGATCTGCTGAATGAAGATCTTCTAACCTTTTATGTCTAAGTATGTGTTTTTGCAGTGGCAAATTAGTCTGTCAAATTAGCCCATGGGCTTTTTCAACATTCCTGATATCTGATGCATCAGAACATCACCTGATATTACATTTTAATACAAATAACATTCTGGGAGATGCTAAATAAGGGTCAGTAGCAGCATGTTCGGTTGACACTTAAATAATAATTCATAGTAAACAACAATAATAATAATAGACGGCAAATTTCATACACATTAGTTACTGTGGAGGGGAATATAACACATAATCTACAGCGAAGATTGGCCCCACCAGCTTTCCACAGGGAATTCATTACCCCGTCACAACATTAGCTGCTTTGAATATCAGCAATATCAAGCCGCCGCGTGCAGGAATGAACTTGTGTTAATATATCAACAGCACAAGACCCTTATTATTACCTCATCATCCAGACACAACAGCGTCTCAAAGAACTTCAGGCATAGACGGGCTTCGTTTTTGTTTGTTATGAGGATGAAATAGATCAGATGATACAGCAGTCTTTGGTTAGCAGGATAACCAGACTTGGAGATCTGCAGGCCCATACAGAATCTGCAGGAAGGGTTGCATTTTATCGAAGGGAAATAGGAATAAAGATGTTAAAATATGTTAAACCTGAGGGTGATACACTTGTATTCATGGCTGAATGCATAATCAGCCAAAATATTTTATAAACAAACACACAAACAATGTGTGGAGCTGAATGATGGGCTTTCAAATCATCCATTTTTCTCCTTGTAACCACGCAATGTGATAAAAGCATGTGTATCAAAATCAATTAAGAGATATAAAATACATATCAGATGATAATGAACATGGAGTTCAACCACAATTAATCTCATCAGTCAAAACAAATACAATCAATGTGTGTCTGGAAATATGCTGTCATTAGTGACAGAATTAGACTTTTCTATAGAATAAAGTTTCTGCCAGTTTACTTAATGTAACCTAAATTATTGTGTCCAGGGAGTGTCTGTCATATTTCCTCCCAAAATTCTGATTTTTATTTATTTATTATTTTTAGGACTATAAAGGTTGTTTTCCCCTCACAATGTGACCCTCAAAATTAAGTCACTTTTCCTCTCAAATTCTCATCACTCTTACGTGAAAAAATATTCTCATTCATTTAAAAATACATTAATAGTAAAATTATAACATTTGTTGTACTACCTTTAACCGATACATATTTTGCTCTTGAAAAAAAAACGTATTAAGAAAATATTAATATAACTATATATATATATATATAAAAATAGACCACACTTTTTTTATGCAAACGTTTTCTTTGTATTCAGAGGTGAAATATGGCATGTTTCTGTGTAACTCACCTAAGTACTGTAGACTATAATAAATTCTGTGCTCTCCGCCCTGTACAAGTATAAATTAGTGTAGGGCAGAGGGCACTCGCAGGCTTACCGACTGGACTGTAAACGTGGTCATGCTACTTATAGCGAGACTGCGCTAGTAATACAGCGAATTCTAGGATAAATTCACTCCAGATGTGGCAATCATCCCCAGCGCTCAACCTGACATCTGCATCTGCAGTAGCTTTTCAGTGATCAACTCTCCTTCTATCGGTCTTTTTCACCGACACACACACACACACAAACTCTGTGGATAGTCCACAATGTTTGCGTTTTTTTAAGAGATTGCTTCCATACCTGCATTACAAACACTCAGTGACTTCGTTTCCTTCCACTCAAGCTGAAATAAAGGCCGTATTAGCAAATAGTGTTTATTTAACCCCTTAATAGATGCACTCTGGTGGAAGCTAGGAGGAGGCCCTTCTCAAAACAAAGCCTTTGGTTCTCTGCAGCTGACACTTTGATTAATGTGAACTAACACTGCAATTACCAGTGTTGCTATTGAAGATCTGAGGCATGTCGTGAAATGCACTACATTTGCTGAATCACAAAATACTGTTTAGTTTACTGTATAGCATCTAGAAACTAAACATCCTCCAAATCCTCCAAAGTTATCGAAGTTAAATTGAAAGCTAATGTTTAGATAGCTACACTACAAGCAACACCGCAGGAAACACAGTAAAAATAGTGTGAATTATGGACATTTTCATAATACATACAAGAAGTTAATTTAAAAAACTTCAAGAACCAATTATCACTATTAACTAGTATGCATATCACTAGCATATTAACTGTTTATTAGGACTTAAAAGCACATATTTATGCCTTGTTCTGCTTGACCATATCTTAGAAGCCAAAATCATACCCCATACCTAAACTTAACTACCTAACTAATAAATTAACTGCAAATTTGGTGTTTATTGAAGCAAAAGTCAGTCAATATTTAGTTAATAGTGAGAATTGGACCTAAAATAAAGTGTGACCAAATAATTATAAAGTATGATTATGAAATACTAAACGGTTTTTAATATATACTATAATGTGATACAGCCACACTATATTTATTAATAAAATATAATACATGTACATTTTTATTTTATTAATTCTTTAATTTAATAAAATTATACAATTAATAATATGTTCATTAGAACAAAATGCACTGTAAAAAAAGAGGAAAGTGTTTACTCACTATGCTATGATATGAATTACTACTGTATTGAATTATTACTATATTTATGTTATATTTACAAGGTACTTAAGAAAAACACTGTACTAACGATGCACATCAAAATATTGTTTATTTTGATACTTTATATGCTTCATTTTAGTGCTAGTGCTTTATTAGTATTTTAGTTTAATAATCTCTTGAGTCTTCTGCTTCACATTCAGGTGTTGAACTCAATAAACACCTTCTTCATTATTGGAAACATGGTTTACTTTCGTTTTTAAGTAAATATCAACCTCATCCAGCATGCTTTTAATTATCAGCATTCTAAAGTATCCCAACATTTTTATAGAGCGAGAAACCAATTCAGAGTGGGAGCTATCTGTTCAAATAACTGCAAACTGCATCACTAAAAAGAACTGATTCAAAAGAATGATTTCTTCAGATTGGATACGAGTAGTTTAAAAACAATCTAAATTGTTCAAGGTATGTCAAAAAGACGCATTTGCGAGTTGAACATATATTAACACCACCATAAAGTCATGCTTTCAAGTGAAAGTCGTGCTTTGATTTGATAAAATACATAGAAACACTGATTACGCAAGTAATATTTACATCTATTGATCTTCATTATATTGTTAGTGTATAAAAGCTTCCTGCCTTTGTCAATAAGTGAAAGAGAGAAATATGAAAAATCACTTGAATATTATCTTTAATAGGATTTCGGAAATCATAAGTAGGGACTTGTGAATGCATCATGCTTATTGTAAGGGAAAATATAATCAATACAACAGCTTTAAAGCGGAATGCTTAAAAAAAACTACGCCATAATGTACAGATTTTATAAGCATCCTGCATCATAAAGTAGTTTTACCAACATGACAAATAATAAGAAAAACAAATTATGATACTTTGCTGTTTTAGCAGAGCAACTCGGATGAAACAAATTCAGCTCATTATGTTGAAGTCAAATTTGCTTTATGGAAGTGCTTCTAACAAGTCTTTTAGTCATTAGAATCAACACAATGAGGAAATTGTTTTTACAGGAAAATAAAGTCCCTCGATACGCTTTCAAGGATCAGAGATGCAGTGTCTCCATCAAATTACATTATGAGACAAAAACGACAGCGTAAATGAAATCAAGCTAACTAGTAGCTCTTTTACAGATGGTGCATGGTCTCTCTGTTCACTGAGGTGTGCATGTCAAATTACTATGCAAAGTTTGGTGATCAGCAAAAATAGCTGTTCTGTTGATCGAGACGTGGTGGTTTGACCAAACGTAGCCGAGAGAAGTTGTAGCTGTCTTGTCCCGTTAGAGGCCAAAACGTGTATGAAAAAAGACGTCACAACAGGGAAAGGAAGTTTGCTTAGCTGCTCCTTAGGAGCCAGGTGTAAAAGTTGGCCAGACTCTCTCTCGTATGCGATCGTTTTTAGTCAGTTTTCATCACCTAACATCTTTATCAAACCCATGGGCCTAGTTTGTGTTTTCTTTTTCTCCTCCGTCTTGGGGGGCCAGCACTGTAAATTATAGCGGGTGATGGAGAGTGGTCCCCGGTGCCTTTGCACATGATTAATGCATTTAAATGTTCACGTAAAACATGCTCCGCTAAGAGTAATTTTGATTACAAGTAGTTGGGTTGTAAAATGCCTCTGCAGACTTTGCTCTTTTTGACTTTTCTGCCTCTTGGATTTTCCACTTGTTTTTTCTTTCTCTCTTATGCTACATTTGCCTGTATAGTCAAATGGTTTTACAGAGTGGAAAGGATGGCACAGAGATTTATTTGACCCGTGTGCGCTGTATGGACTGCTTGGAAGAGCTGTGTTCTATCTCTTCAAACTAATAGCAATAGGCGTTTTACTGAGCTTAATTCCTTTTTGATGGCAAATTTATTGATGGTAATATTGAAATGCAACTCACATGGGAGGACTAAAGCAATAAGAGAACCATTTGCAGCAATCTCGAGAAACTCTCAGACTAACAAAAAAAATCAGTCTGGCACTCAGAAATATAAGCCATTGAATGCAGATATTAGCTAAATAGTAAAGTGACCTGATTTCTTTGGTTATGTATGGGTATTTTGATTTCAGCATCAATTAAATTTACAGTAGCAGCTATGAAATAATTAAAATTGGAAAAGTAGATATTTTGACTATGCATATAGTACTGTGATTATGAACTATACTTAGTCATCAACATCTTATGATTTATGAAGTGTACAAACTGTTCACAAATTAAAAAATGCTTAAAATGTACCCACCCTCAGGACATCCAAGATCTAGATGATTTTTTTCAGAACAGATTTCATCAGAACAGATTTGGAGAAATGTAGCATTACATCATTTGCTCACCAATGGATTATCTGCAGTGAATGGGTGCCATCAGAATGAGCGTCCAAACACCTGATAAAAATATCATAATAATCCACAAGTAATCCGCATGACTCCAGTCCATCAATTAATATCTTGCATAGTAAAAAGCTGCATCAAGACGTTTTGACTTCAAATCAGTGCTTCCAGCAAAAACATGGATCCTCTATCCATAATATTGTTTTTTCCAGAGAAACAGGAACCTCGCCAGAATCAGGAGAGAAATATGTGCAGATCAAGCACCGTTTACAAGACAAAATAAGTTCTAAACAAATATGTAGGACAGGTGTGTAGCAATGTTAAAATTTAAAATTCAAATTTTTTACATTAATAATAATGCTTCAATCTATTATTCATTCAATGCATAATCTAAATTATTGCATGGATCTATTGCAAAACAAATAAAGAAAAAACAAAGATGGACAGTAATAATACAAAGATTAAATTGAATTTGCATTGTATACATCATTTTTTAAGCAAATATGTGCAATATCCTGTATAATGAGATATGGCAATTTAAAGGAATTACACCACACTTCAGAGGGCAGCTTCACCAAGAGAGGCAACCAAAAACAGAGAACCTTCAAGACAAACTTCTCTCATTACTATTTCTATTGCATTTCATTGACTCAAAGCGTCATGAGGATCTACGCTGGGCTTGTTTGTTATTTGTTTGGGTGTTTGTGAGGGTTTCAAACCCCAAGCCCGTGGCAGTCTGGGTGGTCGTCTAGACTGCCAAAGATGCCCCCCGAATGTTTGGATTCAGAGATTTATTTATTTATTTTTAGGATGAATATGCAAAATGGAAAGAGCAATCCTCTTTAGCACATCCTGCTAACAGCAGGTCGTTCATCCGTCCAGACTGTGGTTGGTCTGCTTAGACACTGGCTGGCATACACAGATGACCAAGGTTGCCACCCCACCCACTCTCAGTTTAGAGGGCAAACATTTATTCACCAATCCAAGTGTATAATCACCCTTTCTGAGTGCAGCACAAAAATATGCCGAAGATGCCAATGGTGTTTAATGTTCAGAAAAAGGATTAAAAAAAGTCTTTAAGCCAGTATTAGTTCATTTTTTATATGGTACATTGGTGGTATCCAATAGTATGGAATTCTGAGTCTGTATGTATGTATGTATGAATCTATGTAATATATGTATGTATAGTGAAGTGATGTTGTCTAATCAGCATCTTGATATGCCACACCTGTGAGGTGGATGGATTATCTCGGCAAAGGAGAAGTGCTCACTAACACAGGTTTAGACAGATTTGTGAACAATATTTGAGAGAAATAGGCCTTTTGTGTACATGGAAAAAGTCTTAGATCTTTAAGTTCAGCTCATGAAAAATGGGGGCGTAAAAACAAAAGTGTTGCTTTTATAATTTTGTTCAGTGTATATACATACAGTGCCCTCCAAAAGTATTGGAACAGTAAAGACAAAATTGCTCTGTTGGCTGTGGAGTCAAGACATTTACAAATATAATTAAAAGATGAATATGAGACAAAATTTTGAATGTCACATTTTATTATTGGGTGATTCAACTCATAGATGTTTTACCAGTTAAGAAGTGCAGCACTTTTAGAGTTTCATCCCCCTATCTGATGTGAGCATAAGTATTGGACAGTCTTTCTAAGTGATCAGCTGTGTCCTGTTGAATTGATTATTCAGATATTAAAAGCAGGGAATGTATCATATCAGTTATATCCATTACTTCTGCATTCTGAATCTTGCATTTGATGATGACACACACAAACCAGGATGAAGACGAGGGAGCTGACTTTGAGAGAAAAGCAAGCAATTTGAATGCTAAAAGAAAAGAGGAAGTCAATATGAGCTATAGCAGAAATAAAGGGCATGGAGAAATCAAGAGTTTGGAAACCACCAGCGACACCAACAACTTCCTGATCGGCTGAGAAAACAACAGTAGTTGATGACAGACAAAACATAAAAAGCTGTGAAAATGAAAAAGACATGTCTGTAAAATCACTAACAACTTCCAGAAAGCTGGGCTGATGCTCTGACAATCTACTGTCCTCAGGAGACTTTGACACACAATTACAGATGCTACACAGCAAGATGCAAACCTCTGACCAGCACCAAAAACAGAAAGGCAAGTTTAGAGTTAGCAAAAAAGCACAAAGGTGAGCCAGAAGAGTTTTGGAACTGTGTTTATGGACTGATGAGACAAAGATTAATCTTTATCTAAGTGATGGGAAAGCAAAAATGTGGAGACAAAAAGGTAACTTCAAATGATCCTAAGCATACAGCTTCATCTGTAAAGCATGGTGGAGGTGTTGTCATGGCATGCGCATGTATTGTCACGGTTCATGGGTTCCCGGTCCCATCCTCACCGTGTCTTGTGTGTGTGCGTGTGCGTATGTGTGAGCAGGTGTCTGTGGGTGTGTGATTGAGGCTGATCCGCTCCAGCTGAGCTTCATTACCGTGGGCTATATCAGATCCTGTCACGCTGTCTCCCTTGTCAGATCCTTGCGGTGTTTGCAGTGTTTGCGGTCGACGTTTACGGTCCGTTCTGATTTCCTGGTTCCGCGATTCCTGAGCCCTGTTTTCCTGGACTCTATTCCTGAGCCCTGCTGCTTTCCTGGACTCCGATCGCCGGTGACTCGTCTGCCCATTGCTTCCCTGCGCTACCCGCCTCTGCCTACGAAGAGCTCCACTTTAGTTTCTCTCTGTGTATTACTTCTTGTAATAAACTCTCCTTCCGCAACTGAATCCTCCCGTCTTCATTGTGACATTTATGGCTCTCTCTAGAACAGGCCCTCTCAACTTTACTGATGACTTTATGTATGATGACAGTAGCAGAATGAATTTGGAAGGGCACAAAACCATCTTGCCAACCAATATTCAAGAAAATGGCACCAGATTCGTTGGGAAGTGCCAGGGGCGCGGGAAGGTGTTTTATGTAGGGGGTGCTGTGGGGGGGTATTCAATTTCTGCGTATATATATTACGCCAAATAGAAACAGAAAATCGTGCTATAGCCTACGCACTTTCATGAGATCGTGTTAGACAACAATTAGCTATTTTACAAATGGGAATAGGCTACAATGAATTCATAACAATGTTTTACATTCAAGCTACATTCAAGCTTAAAAACCCTTAAAATGTATAGTGAAAAGTGACCACGCTGGAGCCTCCATGTCCTGTAAAGCTCGCTTCAGCTTCCACTCTCCACACAAACTGTTGGATATTGCACATTTATATAGGTTAAACATTTAAACTTACACTGTGATATGCTTGAACTGTTTATAGGCCTATCTATCGATTTTATTTTAGTCAAGTCGTGATAACTTGATAAGGCTAAATTAATCAAACATAGGCGATCAACTCTGATGCTGGCCGCTTGGTCGTTGCTTAAAAGAAAAGAAAAACATTTAACGAACAAAAAATGCTCCCAAGGTTTTTCTAAATTAACTTTATGAAGAAAAAAAAACGAAACATAGTCTAATCACTTTTCCATTACATACAAAACTGAACTATTTTAATAGTAGCTATAAGCTGTTTTGGGAGAAGGGAAAGACTCATATCGCTGAGAACAAAAAAAATAGTTATTTTTTTCTTCCAGTACATCCATGATATTTCCATGTTCCGATTTTAAGTCACAACCTACAGATCCTTCAACACAAACATAACATTCACAAACATAAAAGCAAGCATTGGCAGTGCTGCGTGCGTGATTTGGCAAGATGTGCGCAACGCGTGCATCAAATAGCCCTGCATCATTTTAATAACTTTGATAACTTTAATTCTTACAGCTGTTAAATTAATGGGAAAATGGTAAATATGTCGAAGATCACATAGAAATAGATAGCAAAATAGCCAATGTAAACTAAATGTTATAAACATCGGAGCAACCTTATAGCCTTTTTTTTTATTATTCACAACAGTTTACAGTTGCCCACAGAAAAAAACAGGGGGTGCTGCAGCACCCTCAGCACCCCCTGTTCCCGCGCCCCTGGGAAGTGCTTCATATTGCATCAGGACAATGACCCAAAACATCCTGCCAGTTCAGTCAAGGGTGAACTGATTATTCGGAGCAGCTATGTGAGCTTTTAATTGCAAAACTGGTTTAGCTTTGCACTGAAAAAATGCTTTAATTGAGGCCACTATGTGAAGTGAAGTGTGGCCAAGTATGGTTACTAGTGGTCAACCAATATATCGCCAAGGCCGATATATCAGCCGATATTTGGCATTTTTAAAATATCGGCCGATAAGTTTTTCTGTTTGGCTGATGCGTTCGAGGCGGGACTTTTATTTTGACGGCGCTGAGAATCGTGCCTGAACACAGCTCTCACATTCTCCCTCTTGTTCGCTGTCATCGTTCAGTCTAATACAGATAAAAGTCTGTCTAATAATCAGATAGAAATGTTAAACAATGGAATTAAAATGTATGCAAAAAAAGTATTATAACGATTGCTTTTAAATTATTAGTAATAGAAAGGCAAATATTATAATACTTTCTCATTTTCCATCAGCATTCCATACGCATGTATATAATAAAAAATATTTTTGATTGAATAATGACCATTTAATTTCACAAACCTTGCAAACGTAGTCAGATCCAGCTGTGAGATCTTATAGAGTGTGCATGTGTATCCTGCATGACCGCGTGTTCGCTGTGTGATGGTCGATCAGTGAGAATTGAACCCGGACAGGAGGAGAGTTCAGCTTCACTGGAGACACACAATCGACAAAATTTAAACTCGTGATTTTAAATTATGCTGTGCTTTATACTTTTGCCCACTGTCATATTCATGTAATTTTTACTGTGTGCTGCATGTAAAATGAGTGTGATATTATTCCCAATGCAAACAAACTTCCCAGAATTCTGAGTGCCCTGTTCGTTAAAGTGTTTACTTCCTTTTTAATTATATTTTATTAAATATTTAATTATTTGTGGAAAAAATACTTTTAGTATTTAAAGTATAAGTATGTTTATTTTACACATTTATTTTTTTTTATCCATTTTCAAATTATTTAAAATTTCTTAAATATTAATTCGAATAAATAAAATAATATCAGCTTCATATCAGCCATCAGCCATCTTGCTTTCCAAGATTGGCATCAGCAGTCAAAAAAACAATATCGGTTGACCACAAATGGAGACCCATATTCAGAATTTGTGCTCTGCATTTAACCCATTCAAGTGCACACACACACATTAGTGAACACACACACACATATACACACACACCGTGAACACACACCCGGAGCGGTGGGCAGCCATATTGCTGAAGCGCCCGAGGAGCAGTTGGGGGTTCGGTGCCTTGCTCAAGGGTCTCACCTCAGTTGTGGTATTGAGGGTGGAAGAGAGCACTGGTCATTCCCTACAATCCCTGCCGGACCTTCGATGTTACAAGCCCGACTCTCTAACTGCCCCTATACTGTTTATCCTACTGCTGTAAGGGGTATTTACATGGTACTCCAGGGTACTTTTACAAATACGATAATATTTCCATGTTACATGTCCAAAATGTCACATGGCATCAGTTGTTTTATCATTCTTACAACTCCAATACCTACTATATTCTGTAAAGCTTTAAAAACTCTCAGCAATTCACATTGTCTGCTTTATGCTACTTCAAGCTCACTGAATATAGATTTGACCTGCTGTCAGGTAAAAAAAAAAATCTCCTCTCCACTCTTGCTTTGTATTCAGTCTGCCTGGGCTACTACTTGAGTCATCTGGTACGTATTACCTGCACACATGCTCCAGACAGCACTGGTTGACATTCAGGGTTAAACAAATCCAGCCAGCGCACAGGCCATAGATCAGTCCAGCACTAGTGCATTCACACTGGCTACTGTGTACATCCACTCTGCCTGTTTTTCTACAGCTGCAACAGACTGAACAGCATGTTCTAGCACAGATTTTGTTTTGTAACTGTCATACCAACAAGAGAACATAGAGTACATTAATTGCAAGGAAAGTCTATAAACCCTGAAGCTAAGGAGTGAATTCACTTTACAGTTGTGCCAGTTTTATCAAGTGTTTCAGCACACTTGATAAACACCGGTCTTATTATATCTCAAAATATTCCTATACAGTTACAAACCAGGAGTTTAAACAAAATAGACAGCGTGTGTGACTCTACCTGGGATGGTTAGCATGGTTCAGTTACTCCTTCTGGCTCCAGAAATATGGAAAGTAGTTGCATATTTTGGTGAAATAAACATTTCTGAAAGCAAAATATACATCACAAATATTTCATTATATTACACTCTAAACCCTATTGCTCAAAATAATTAATTGGTTTGAATGGGGCAAAATTAAATAAGCAAATAAATTCAAACAAATCACATTTCATAAGAATTTAGAACTTTGCTTGGTCTCACTTTATATTAGGTGACCTCAACAAGTTAGTCTTAAATCAAAACATAAGTACAGCGTACTTATTGTGTTCATATTGTATTGCGGTCCCTCTTTATATTAGGTGGTCTTAACTACTGTGTACTAAAATTTATATTAATAATTTGGTACAATGCACTTATTGTGTACATACATGTTTTATATTGTACTAATATTTACAAAATACCTATGTGTAATTACATATGTAATAAATTTATGTAATTACATTTATAATTACACTTTTGACCCATCCCTTACACCTTAAACCACCCTTAAACCGACCCATAACCACCAAACCTGTCCCTAACTTACCCGTACCCCACCTCAATAGCAGCAAAAGTGATTTACAATACAACATGAACACAATAAGTTCATTAAACGTATTTTTTGATGCAAGTACATAATAGTTAAGGCCACCTAATATAAAGTGTGACCGGTTGGTGTAAGGTGTACACCAACAGTGTAATTATGAATGTATTTACAGAAATTAATTACAGATGTAATTACGTGAGGCTATTTTATAATATAAGTGCAATGTAAAAACATATGTACACAATCAATGCATTGTACCAAATTATTACTTTCCATGTAAGTACATAATAGTTAAGGCAACTTAATATAAAGTAATTTCCAATTCCTAGTTCATTTCATGCTTGTCAATATTTGTCAAAACTATATTTTTTTAACTACGAAACTGTCAAATACAGAATAGTCAAATCAATTGTATTTATTTATTTTCTAATTTATTTTTACTTTCTTCAATTAGCACATTTATGTTTCAAACAATCTTTCAGCACATTGCAGATTTAGAAGCATGTATTCACTCGCTCTCTAAAAAATTAAATACAAATCAAATCTCTACTCATTATCCAAAATCTTCAAACATCTTTTTTTTTACTTTCTTAAAAGGCTCAATATGTTAAATTATGAAGTTTGTCAAAACAAAAAAATGCAATTTCTATAAATACAGTAAGTGTAATTTTTACCTACAAAAATGTCACATTCTTTCCATTTCTTGATGCTTATTGCAGTCAAGAATAACGCTTATTGTTAATATTTTAAAAGTAATTTACTACTTTATTAAATTTAAAATCTGCACCAGTTTTTTAAACCTCAATTACCTCATTTATGGCTCAAACAACCTGGCAGCAGATTGCAGATTTCTAATCGTGTATTCTTGGAGGTCCTGCACCAGCTGAGGAACTGCTATTGAGATGAATGGGAATGCTAACGGATAGCTCTTTCCAGGTATCACAGACCTCCTTGGATTGAACCTATAATCATATAATGGGTTAGCAGTCTAAATCACAAACCAGGATCTCCAATTATAAGTCTACAACCACAACTTAAAAAACAGTTATTAATGACGTGTCATTCAGTGAACAGAAAATGGCAAAGAAATGAAAGACAGAATTGTGATGTTCCAGCAGATGTCATCTGTTAAATACTGATTTATCAGCTCATGAAATGGGTCTTAAACAAGTAAGGGCTAGATCTGAATTTCGCTTGTGAATATGGGACCCACGCATGTACAGAAAGCTCAGAATCCTTTCAGTGTTTACTCTCTGTCCGATTTCTCACTTCATCACATGGCAATTGGAACTGACAGCATAATTATCAGATCATCCAGAATTGATCTGCATCCATGTGGGTCAGTTCCAAGAAAAGAGGGAGGGTGAAAAGGAATAAATAAAGGGGTGGAAGAAGAAAAAAGCCATCCTCTTTGGAGAGCTGGCGATGGTTCAGTCGTCTTGTCAGCGAGACACGTATGGTTACGGGGAGGCAGCAGTTTGGAGATTGCGTTGCGGGTGTTCCCTTGATGTACCCTGACAGGAACCAGATTCAGAGCCGAGTGGCGGCGTCTGAGCTCTTTGCTTTTTATTTGTCTGGCTCCTTTGGGTTTTTCCTGGCCCCGTAGGGCCGGTTCGGAGAGTCTAAGACCATTTATGCAGCTTGCTAACTTTGGGAATAACAAATACAAGGAGAAAAAGTCTTAACCTTCTGTAACAGAAGAGGAGGAGACCACAATCGTGCTATTGTTCACAATTGAGAAAAAACGAGGAGGTCAATTTTGGTGTGTTTTTCAGATGGTTGTCAGCCCAAACAGATATCAACATATGCTACAAAGCAGCATTCATGCATGGCATGTATTTCTTAAACAGTAAGAGAAAGAAATCTAAATATTCATGAAAATGTGAACCATAGTATTTGTGCAATGCATTTATGCAGTACAAAAGCAGGAGTTTTAAGTGCGTTACACTTATCGTTACACTTAAGTGTCCATTAAGCATACGGGATTTGTTCTAAATTATTGGACAATTGTTGATATTCATTGAATTATGTTGCATTAAATGATATTCTCACTTCAAACGGTCATGTTAAAATTGTAAAATTGTCGTCAAGTAACATATCTGATCCCAGACTAACAACCAATGGTGTGTAATATACTTATTAATAATTTACAGTCTTTAACTATTTGAAAAAGTATTTTGGCAACCTACTAATAAAAAGTAGATTAAAAGTACATTAACAGAACGTCAATTTGAAGTGCGAAGCAGAGAGTAACTAAATATGATATTTTGAAACATAAAAAAATAGTTTGAGTGTCTCTGCAAAAAAAAAACTACATTGAACAAATCAATGCATCATATTTAGAACCTGTTTATTTAAATAAAATATCAGCTCAAGTGATTCGCTAAAATGAATCAGACTGAAATGCTCTATGTTTCATCTTGGGGATGAGCAGCAGATAAGCAGATATTTCAATAAGGATTTTTAACTTACTTTTTATTGTAAGCTTTTTTAACTTAACTTTAATAAATATTTTTATAAATATTATTTGTGTATCACTGCCCCCCCCCCCCCCCAAAAAGTAAGATATGCAATATTGAACAAATTAGTGAATCATTTTGAACCATCTGATCAAATATACAATAATCATTAAAACGAATCAGACTTCCTAATGCTTCATATTTAGCACAATGTAATTGTTTTATAAATATATTATTTTGTGAATGGCTGCAAATAAATTCTACTCTGAACCAATCGGAATTCATTTTTTTAACCAGTTCATTTAAATAATATCCAAACAAATGATTCATTCAAATTAAATCAGATTTCCTAATAAGGGGGAATATTTTACAAGAATGCTTTTGATTATAAGTAACATTTTTGATAACAGCTGACATACAGTTATGCTTCTGAACAAATGTAGTGTTGGCAGCATCACTACTTTTAGTAAGAGCACAGTCCACCCAAACATAACAACAATCTGTCATTATAACTGAACGACTTTCCTCGTTTCTCTGTGGAACACAAAAGAAGATATTATTGTATTCAGTTGACTTTCATTTCTCATATTTCATATCTCATTTCTCATAGCTTTGGGAAGTTTGTTTGGCCTCTTCTTTTAAATGAACCGCTTCACTGATTTATTCAGCATGATTCGATGTCTGCATGCTTTGGGCTTTATCTTAACAGTCAGGTCATCTCATTACATCACTGACTCTGAACTCTTCTGTGGAGAGCCGTGGTTTGGCTCTCTCAGCACCGTTCTGTTAATCTGTTCAGCACAAAGATGGTACAGGCCGACAGTAATTAGACTGCATAGCAACACAAACCGACGGGTTTCACTTAGAGTCAGAACTAACCACCTCCACTCTGTGCTGCATTACGTGTTGCGGAACTGGGCCCGTCCTGTGCCAAATCTATCCTGTTTCACACCGTTCTCAGACAGTTTTCCACCTCAATGCTGAGAGAGAGAAAAAAACCTGGTCGTGGGTGGTTTACCAGGGTCAGTCCACCGACAGAGTGCGCATTTCATGAGAACGCAGCCACTTAATTCTGAACCATTCGTCAGATTTACTCATTTACATGAGGACAGCTATCATTTTGTGCGAGCGCTGACATTGATAAATGAGGCGTTTCAGTTAATAAGCAATACAAACAAATGAGAGGTCTTGAGAGAGAAGATGGTCCTCATTTAACTCCAGTTTTTTGTCTAACTGGAGTCCATAAAGATTGCTTCCATATGATTGCCGCATTAATTCAAGCAGAATCGGGTCGGGACACATGATTTAAAAGCTGCTCCTTTGTGTGTCTTTACTGCGATTTGGTTTTTATTAGGTGGAAAAACAAACCTTGTAGTTTGAAACTACCAAAACATGGAAAATTCCATCCGCATGTAAAAATATTGCTTGATATTTATCCAATAGGTTTGTGATTTAATCTGTGTTACAGTGCAGTGGACCTAAATATTTTCAGATCAGACTTACTGTATGTGTGTGTTACCATAAAATATTCCCCATAAATTAGTGTCAATTTGCAGCCGTTTTTTATTTTCAGAGTGTGTTAAAATCTTTTTAAATCAAATTAGCGATGCCACAAATGACCATCTGATTGCCAGCAGGGATCCGTGGCGTTTGGAGACGGAAAATTTAGATGTGCAATGAAAAATGATAAATTATTGAACGGAGACCAAAACATATCAGCACTCTGACTGAGCCTTTTTTCCCCATCCGAAGTAAAAATATTAGCACAAAAAGTCCTTATTAAGGGTGGCGATGTTATTTTTACTAGTTTGAATCACCTTTGGTCTCTGCGAGTCCCCGAGAGCTTATAAGTTCTCTCAAGCAACAGAAGCAGCGCATGAACGTTTTCTCCACTGGTTTAACGCAACACTAGCAGAGAACAAGCACTCCCGTCTTCTCTTCTTGAGAGCGGTGAAGCCGTGTGAGACGGAAATGACACTTTCTTCAGACGAGGCTGCAGATCACATGTGTCTCCTGAAAACCACCTGTACACAAATTGTGATAAACAGTTAGTCTAAAATTATTAAGAATGTTTATCCAAATTAAATTAGGTGTAAAGGACATTTCTTTTAGCCACAGTTTATTCCCAATGGCATCAGTATGTTGAAAGCTGCTTTGAAACATTATCTTGCCAAGTTTCACAACGTCTGAAGTAGCTAAACTACGGTCAACCTTTGGAAAAGCTACTACACTAACAGCAGCTATCTAGCAGTAGCCAATATATTTTATAATAATGTAATATACAATCAAAGCTTTGTTTTTTCTGGAATAAAAAACAATGAGAGCTTTGTTTCGATGTATGAATCATTGACCAATTAGGGAGACAGCATTACACTTGAGAAGACAAATATACAACTAAATACAGCTAAGAAATAATATACATGAATCGACCAAATGAACTGATTCCCTAGAATGATTATTGGACTATATACACTACATGAAAGAAAATGATTACATTATTGCATCAGCTCACTTGATGTCATTTAAAAAACGGTATTTGTAAAACATATAAACTACTGTCATGCAAAAACGTACTTTGGGATCTCTATATTTAATTATTCAAGCTGTTGTCTAAGCATATTGCTAATCACTGCAGAATTATTACAAAAATAGGTTGTACTATGTTTACAAAGCTCCTTTTGTCAAACCACAGGTCATTTAAAATGAACTGAAAGACAAAAAAGGTGACAAAACTTATATAACCTAAAATCTAATTACAAAATATATGCATTCGTACAAATGTTGACCTTAATGTTGATATTAAAAAGCTCATATGCCTGTTACGAGTCAACTACCTCTGTATTTGACAATAAAAGTACATAAGGTGTGAACTTTTATCACTTGCAGTAATGATTTCCATATGAAATATACACATCTGGTTTGCGAGTTTACATTTATGTGGGCCTTAAACCTTTAAAAAATAATTTTGATAACTTGTTTAAACGTTATTCAAATTTATTTTCAATGTCTCGTTTTAAAGCATTAATCTTTAAATATTCATAAAAGTTACAGTTTGACATATCCACACTGCACTTGCATGAAATGATCAATTTACTGACTTCCTGTTCAGTTAGAATTGTTCTTCCATGTTGTCATCTACTTAGCACTTGTACAAAACTAAACTCTTGTACATATGCATATGGAATATCAAGCCCTCTGACGCTGGGTTTTGTTGCAGGACTTTACTAATTATCCCATACCGAAACAAAAACAATACATTCTGTGCGAGTTAGATTTTGCTGCGCAGGCATGTCCCTAAATGATGGCAGCATTCGTAATGACCTCAGCCAGGCCAAGGTAATTTTGGGTGCCACTTTCAATCAGCGGAGTAACCACAAAACGTTACAGCGATGCAGAGTGATGCTTTTGGAAATAACATCTTTCGCTTTAAAATTATCATCAATGCACACATCGGGAAAACGAGAACAGGTGGGAAAAACAACAAATACAAAAATGAAACCTCAAAGAGCCAATGACAGCTGGGACGTTTCATCTCAAACCACGGCAGAATGAATGATGGCAGCTGGATTACGGTGGCGCTCGGAGGATTGCAGGCCGCCCTTGTAATGCCCAGGAGCCTTCGAGTCTGTGCGTGGCTTCGCCCCTCGGTAATAAGTAAGATACTGCGTGCAGTCTCACAGTGGACATCTCCAACATGCCGCTAAAATTAACTCCCTGAAACCAGATGAAATTCCCAACAGAATAAACCTTCTTGACTCTATTATACAAAGGGTTTCCAAGTACACTGGCTGAAAGAAAAGTAGCAGAAGGGTAACCTAAGAAGTTAATTGACTTGTGTCTGGCATGCACGTAGGGCATTGTGTTTCGGGCTCAAACAAGTGGCCCAAAATTGCATGTGAAATCTGAAAGTGACACATTTGGCATCACCTTAATCTGTCAGTATACATTGAAATACAGTCAATACATGAATGATTTAATTCAGAACTTTCATGGAAAATCCCATGTTTACAACAGTTGACTCTAGGATGTTTGGGTTGGTGCTTGTAAGCCGATGCCAATTGTACTGTAAATCATGTAAAATCTCAACAAATGTTTAGCAATTAAAATACATTTTGTGGGTAACATTGCTTTTCCTCAACGTTGAATAGAACATATTCAATCATTTTTTATTTATTGTATTCGAGTAAAAATCTGTCATGTTATCTTTAAAAACAATTCCATAAAATGTAAAGTGTTGTTTTGTGTTGGAAGTATCTGACAAACTCCTAACCCTGCAATGCTTTAGAAGTGCACTGGGTTTTATTGTGGGGTGTGGCACAATAATTGCATACATTTGTATAATTTCTTGGCATAAATGCATGAAAGTAACTTGCAATTAACATTAACGACCGGCAATAAATATTTTCTTTTTTATTCCATAATGCCAATATACATGCATAGTCAGATATGTCCCTCGGCAGCTGTGATGTCTGATTACTTTATCAAATTAGTTCATACCTTACCTTAGTGTGATGGCAGCACTTTCAAAGACCATTGGGTCTGCTTTCTGAAAATGAAATAAATCTTTAGAGTTATAAGTAACACCAGACCAGGAATTTCCTTAAATGCAGGAACTGGAAGTTTGAGTGGGAGATTTAACAGCATGTGCAAGCTTTGTCCAGGTGGAAACACACACACACTCATACACACACAGCTGGGCCTCACATGTTCATAAATGCCTTCCAACGGGTGTGTCGGTAAGGACTTCCTCTCTGCTTACCTGTGCGCTTTTGGCAGCCGCGAGGGTCATGGAGACCCTGAGGGAGCGCTGACCTTCTGTCTGACCTGCTCAGGCCAGACACGGGAGTTCTTTTCAGCCACATCAAAGCAGCCATTTGTCTTATGTAATAAATAGTGCTCCAATACTGAGGGATGCCCACAAAAAGAGCTGGACGTTTGGTTTTAAGTTAATACTGAATCAACAAAAGCAAGTGCAGGGCAGTGTCATGTCCTCAGGCTGATAAACCTTAAATTAATAAAAATAAAAATATATATATATTATAAAAAATATGATCATATCAATGCAGCCTTGCTGAATAAAAGTATACATTTATTTTTAAAGAATCTTAGTGACCCCAAACTTTTGAACAGTAGTGTTCCTCTGTGTTCATGTTTAGGTTAAATTGTGTTGAAAAGGAATTCAGGAGGTGTCAGATAAAATCTCTCTGTACATAAATGATCAGCTGACTCACTGACCCTTTGCTGAGAAGAGCAATGAAAGGCCAGAGACAACAATCTAAGACATGGAACTAGCTAATATAAATAAATCTACTGCCGATGGTCTTCCCTCGAAGTTAAACAAGATCTGCAAAAAGCAAAATACACAGTTCTTTAAGTGTCCAGTAATTCTATGGTTCATAGTGTGCAGTGGCATAGAGGTTAAGAGTCAGAGCTTATAATCGGATGGTTTCTCATTCAAAGGAGCTGCTTTACCAATGATCCCTTGACAAATAAACTTGATATCAGACCAGCTCTGTCTGCAAGAAGTGTAGGGTGCCGGTCTATGAAGTTATGTGGTGATAAATAGAAATATTGATTCCATACCACAGAGCATAGTTAACTGAAATGTAAAATAAAAAATTAAAAATCATACAATATATTACTCAAATATTACTAAATAATATTTAATATTATTATATATATAACTGCAAAATTACTAAAACTAAGTAAAATTCTAATGAAAATATCAACAAGCATTTTTTCAAGATTACTGTACAGAATAGAATGATTAATGAGAACCACTCTGTAGTTATAGAGCCCCAACAATCATTAATTAGAAAGTCCTTCTAGAAAGATTTCCACTATATCTATTCCAGAATTCACCTCTCAAGGTGTTTCCTGCTTTTCTAGCCGAGGTTCTCCACTGTGGTCTCGCCTGCTCTCCAGATATTCATTAGAAATCGGAGCGCATTAGGTTTCTCTGGGTGGGGATAAATGACTGAAAATGAAGCACATCTCTCTCGCTCTCTCTCTCTTCCATGGCACGTGTGGCCGTGTGGGGCAAGGAGAGCAGCTCTGGCCCCTGTGATCTCCGGCAGAGCCTGGATGAGCTCTCTCTGTCAGGAGCAGAACCTCCCCAGCCTCCTGCGGCCCATCAATCACTGCTGCAAAACCCTTCATTTACTCACTGGCTCCGTGTGTCGCTTCACATGGGAACATTTAGGTGAAAAAAAGAAGAAAATAAGTCCCTTTGTCCCTGTATTTTTGAGAAAGGGGGGCTGGATTTTCACTGATGCAATATAGTGGATAATCATCTATTATTAAGGATCTAACCCAGAGATATTTTAACAGATTTATAGCTGAATTACTTTTCTCTGCCTTTGCTGTAAATCACAAAAATTAAGCAACTGACAAGGAACCACCCCATCTCCTCCTGAGCAATTTAGGACTTTCAATCAGTCTAATGTGTTCTAAGTAGGATTGTTGAAATGAATGTGCATTAATCTTTGAGATGAATTATTAAACATTTAATGCATGAATGACTTTTATCTTACTATTATCTACAGTATATATTTATGTAAAGAAATTCTAAATGATATTAATAACTGACATAACTATTAAAAAAGATGAAATTAAATTGCAGTTAATTTTATGTATTGCACGTATTGATCATATTTACTGTACCTCATACTCATAAGAACCTCCTCATATTGTTGAGCTGATGTTCTGCAGGTAAAAGCAGCTCTTCATTTATCCATCAGAATGATTTGATGAAAACCCGTCTCTATATGACATGTGGTTGAAACTGAAGAGCTGAAAAATCAGACGACTTAGTGACATCAGCCAGAAATGTAAGGTAGGAACTGTCACAATATCTTATTTATTAATTTTGTTGGTGAATAATTAATTACTTAATAAATAGCTCACTTGTTGTTTACTTGATTAAAAAAATGTAAGTATATAAATTAATATACAGTATATATATAGGACAACATAATAAGCTATTTATATGTTTGTGCATTTGCTATTTACTTATTTTAAAAATAAAGAATTTTATTGGATTAACTGCCAAAATAAATACATAAATAACTTAAAAATAAGTATTTTAAAAACTGAAAAGACTAAACTACACTAAATTAAATTTTAGTTTCCAAAAATTTTATTTAAAAATATATATATATTGATAAATAAAATAAAGCACAAAAGCAAGCATTGGACTGTTTTGCAAACTGAATTTTGTCATTGGTAATAAGTGGGTTACTAAATGATTTGCCGAATGCATCTGTCTAGGGAAATGTCAAAATAAATAAAAATACACCGCATTAAAGAAAAACGGCAAATGGACTCACATATGGCAGCAATCTATGACTGAAAAGCAAAAGAACTGTTATTTAGACACGCGAATGAAGGGAAAATGCTTAGTCAACTAAATCACCCAAACAGCAAATAGCAGGGGAGAGAGAGACACCAGAGCACTGGACCTGAGTGGGTGCCGCAAAGCGTCTATTCTGAGCTGGCCAATGTTGACCTCATAACCCACTTACCAAACTAAAGGCCCTGTTTACTGGAAGCATGTCTCACAGCAGACAATAAAACTCTGTTGTGCCAACAGGACCTCCTCTGACCTACTGATCCCACGCGTTTGACTGAGATCCAGGGGTCAGAGCCTCCGAACACACTGGTTCACTGATGCCATGGAAAGAGTGATGTGTTGGAGAATCATCAGTGCTGATGCATATTATATCATGTGATCAAGCATTTATCAAACACGTGGCTCATGTCAGAGAGGGACAACTGACTATGATTACAGCATCATCTCTAAGTTTGGAGTGTTTGCACTCATATTAAGCGTGTTGTCAAAGAGCTCTTTGTACATGTTTGGTGAGCAATAAATACTACATAATAGTAATTATGGTAATCTGTGTAAGTCATATCTTAATGTCACTGATTTTTCACATGTGACATGAGAGCATGTTTACAGCAGGGTTGTGTGCCCTGGAATGGATGAATGGATGAATGAATGATGCATTCAAATAGCGCTTTATTGTGCATTGTTGTACACCCAAAGTGCTTTACAATCATGTGTGTTGGGGGGTGCACAGAGAGTCAGGACCTGGGTTAACTTTTTGACAGTATAGTGTGCCCATCACTACACTGGGGCGTTAGGACCCACACAGACTGCAGGGTGAGCACCCCCTGCTGGTCGCACTAACACCTCGTCCAACAGCAACCTAGTTTTTCCAGGAGGTCTCCCATCCAGGTACTGACCAGCTCAACCCTGCTTAGCTTCAGTGGGCGACCAGTCTTGGGCTGCAGGGTAATATGGCCCCCTCAGAACTGAATTGTCATTTAAATTTCTGTCAGCGAAAGTACATTTTAATGAGATTGTTCACCCAAAAAAGAAACTTCTGTCATCACTTACACTTCATGTTGTTCCAAGCCTGTATAAATTTATTTCTTCTGTGGAACATAAAAGAAAGTTTTCTGAAGAATGTGGGTAACTAAACAATTTTGGTCCCAATTGGTTTCCACTGTTTGGACAAAACCTACAAATAGATGTCAATGGGAACCAAAACACTTTGGCTATCAACATTCTTCAAAATATATATTTTTAGTGTTCAGCAAAATAATCAACTTCATAAAAGACTTGAAACAATATGAGAGTGTGTAAATAATAGAAATTTTTTTTGGGGTCAACTATCCCTATAAGAAAATATAAGCAAATTCTAATGAAATTCATCAATTGTATTAATTAAATAATTCAAAATTAAAACTAACTAAAGTAATTAATTAATAGCATACTTATAAAATATATAAGTATGAACACTAGCTCAATAATTACATTTATTTGGTTACTTACCAAAATATAAATATATAAATGAACATTAAATAAGTATAAAGTATAAAACTAAAAAAAGTTGCAAATTAGTACATTCCTCTTCAAATTCACACTCATGAATTGAACAAACGCCATTTCTTCCATTCTGAATATTATATAAATGTTTCAGATTCTGCTCGTTTCCCAGCAGTTATGTGATTATCTTTTTATGAGGCCTGCTCCCTGGAGTGCTTTCTAGACCTCAGAACCTTGTGGTGATGGAGGGTTAAAGTCCCCGCCCACATCAAAAAGATCCCGACCCTTCATGACCTCACAAGATGGCGGACACCCGCCTGCCGTCTACGCCTCCTCTGCTCGGGATGTAATGACGGAGCCATCAAACAGCATTTATAATCCTGAAGCAGGACGTTTTTAAAGTGGTCAGCTCTAAGAGCACTGGAATTGTTGAGCGCAATTTGCGGTCGCTGCATTTTCTTGTGAAAGAGCCATGTCCTGGCAGAGATCAATTTTGCCCCTTTTTCTAGTACATTTGGAAATGCAGAAGACATTTTTATATCGTATAACCATTTCATGCTAATTTAGGATGAGGAAGAGTCCTTTATTTGGTTTTGAAATGGAAATGTCGGTGTATTAATATGACAAAATGACCTAATCATGCTGGAAAATGAAAACGATAGCTACTGCTGAAATGTCCACTGCTTCACCAACTCCAACCTGCAATTAGAAAAAAACACAAATAATGATAATTGTAATCATAATTTTGTCATTAGTATTATCATTATTAGTAATAGGAGTAGTATGTTTTACTGTCAGCGAGATGTATAATTTTAAAATATGTTGGTTTAGTCATTCTGAGGCGGTCTCAAACATTATCAGCCGAATCTATCAGGGATTTAAACAAAACCTGTCTTTACTTAAGAAACTAAAATCAGTTACAACAGAGGTAAAATTTCATGGCTTACATTACTTCAGAGTGACCCATTTTAAGAATTTTAGGAAAAAAACTAGCATAGTTTATAATGTTGTCCATTATCGTCCACGATTCTTCCCCTAGTGACTAACATTGGTAGCACAAGTCAAACTATTTTTATGTTTCCTCGTTGAATGTTGAGACTGCAGAAAAAAACAAGGGAAACAATGAAAATTATTTTAAAGAATTATAATACTTTTTTTGCATTTCTATTACAATAACAAGAAAATTGTGGAATAAATATGTTGTTCAATATGTTGATCAAAGTTTTGGGGTTAGTACGTTTTTTTTATTGTTTCTAATGCTTATTATGCTGTTTGTTATTTTACTATCATTGACATACAATAATAGTTTTTGTTCATATTTTTTAACTAGATTTTGTGTTGACATTTTGTGTTGTTGTTTAAACTTTAGTCAACAATATTGCTGTTTGTTTTTTTATAAATGTTTCATATAAACGTAATCAATTGTGCTGCTAAATATTTTTTGCGGAGGCCATGTGTAAGGCCCGCGCTCGATTCGACCCAATGACGGCAGTCGTTCAGCGGGTGAAGGGCTTTACGTATTACAGTCTTTCCTTTTCACGACACAACAAGAACATTAAAATGGAACACTTTCTCTTATTATATATTTTGTCTCGTTATTTCATCTGACTCCATAAATGAAAAGGTTTTAATGATATCTGTGCATCATTAAAATATGAACGAATGATCGATTATTCTTATCAGCTCTTTTTAATACTTTACCCGCTCAGATATAGGGAAACTATATCGCTCAGAGGTCCTGTTTTCCACAGGTCTCACGGACACAATCTCGTCAGGCCCGATCATCAATCAGAGGTAAATTATGGTTACGTATCTAAGATCTGCCGTAAATTCACACGTACACAATCAGAGACATCGAATAACCCCCTTGGAGCACCCTCAGAACTCGAGTTCAATCGTTTACTTCAGTAAAGGTTTTGGCCACTATCAGATATGTTAGCAGATCAATATACTACACTCGTAATAGCTTTGGGTTGGTCAAATCTTTGTTTAAAGTAACATTAATCAAAAGTCAGAGGTGTGGGCGTACCCGAATTCAGTTTGATCAGACGGCGTTCACCGTCCCTGAACGGAATTAGCCCGCCCCTACACCCAAGTACACTTAAAAGATGCCGGATATTAGCCGTCGCTAAAACTGACGCAGGCTTGCGGAAATATACGAATCCACTAATCTAGTAGAGAGAAAGCAATCTTTAGAGGCAGTTAGAATAGAATCAAACGTTACAATTTATTGACCAGGTAATCGAAGCAATAATTCAAAACTCCAACGTTACAAGAATAGAATCATCAGTTAACCATACCTGGCAATGAAAAACTACACACAGCGATTTGTGCGGGCAGTCAAACCTACAGACTCCTAACCATAGCTGGAACTGAAAACTACACACAGTGGTTGTGCGGGCAATCCTCCTACAGACGCCCAGATGTTTGTGTCCCCTTTCCTTATATACCCAGATAATTACTTTAGAATTTGCAACCAAATGGCTTCTTGAGATCCTGTGGCCGGGAATACTTATTTACATACAGGAGATGTTTTGAGTAGGGGATCAGGGGGAGGGTACATCCCCAAGCTGTACACTATACTTCTCAGATTTTAGAACTTCTTTTAGCTTTTCATTATGATTGGGAGAATGAGACCATTTTACCAGGCGCACTGAGACATTTCAAAAGATATCAAACATGTATGGTTACTTTTTTGTACATATCACATTGCATGGATTTTTCAGTGAATTTTAGGTGGTGAGGGGAGGGGGGAAATGATGAGACCGTCAGTACAGGGTGTGGATCCCCCAGTGTGCTGCACCCCTGGATGTTACTGTTACATATGCAAGAGACAGCTTTGTGGATTCACCGGTTGGGCCTTTTGTCTTCTCGAGGGGGGGGCCCAGGTATCCTGGATGTTAGTGTTACATATGCAAGAGACAGTTTTTGTGGATTCACCGGCTGGGCCTTTGTCCTCTCGAGGGGGGGCCCAGATATCCTGGCACCAGTCTTACACCATGACACATTTTTTTTCAGGATTCAAAGCTGAAAAGAACAGCATTTATTTGAAATAGAAATCTTTTGTCGCATTATTACTGTCAATTTTGATCAATTTAATGAACTCTTGCTGAATAAAAGTATTTAATTTCTTTAAACCTTTGAACAGTAGTGACTGAATAAGAAAATACGTATTATTCACCCTTCTTTTGAGAATTTCATAAATATAAGAGAAAGCAGAGCCTCTACGTGTTTGTTATGCGCATACACGTAGGTAAATTATATGCACTTTTTAAGTCTTTGTGTGAGTTCAAACTTGAATTACTGAGGTCAGACCCCTCCCAATAATTACAACCCAATTCAAATCTGAAAATGACATCATACCTTCTCACTTATTTTGAAACGCATTGCTCTTTTCTCCTTAATTAATGCACTTTGATTTCTAACTGAGCAAACTTCAATCACAGATGCCTTCGAGAAGCAGCAGCAGGGCCAAAGACAGACAGTCTTTGGGTTGTCATGGGACGGTTCAAATTAGAGCTCTGTCTGTACAGGAAGGAAACGATTCAATACACTGTGCTATTACTTCCTGTTTAACATCCTTATATTATAAACGAATAAATGCAGGATCTAAACACTGGCCTTTTTATTTATATGTCTTGCCCTGGAAGTTGTCGGAAGCTGACGGGCTGCCAGAATCCCCATAGATATTTGCCTCGTGTGCACCGGAGGTTGTTATCAACATGGCTGTGATAAAGGATTAATGATGTCTTAAGAGGCTCGCCCTCCGAAAACTCCACATATGTGTACCAAGCTTAAAAATACAAGCCTTTGAATACAACCCCCTCACATATTGAGGGCTTCATAAATCACTCCCGCACACACGCCGGCCAGTGCACTCTTGGCACGTCATCAGACGGCCCTCTGGTGACTACTCCTACCTGTCATTCTGGAGAAGCCACGAGTTAATTAATGTATAGCAATCTAATTCCTCTCCCTCAGAACGAACACACAGTCTCTGTATCTCGACTTCCCTGGGATTATTTTTCTTGGTCCTTGTTATGCTACGCTGCAGAGCACGTTTGGATATTTATGGATCTGTAAAAATGCACAAGGACGAATTAAAACTCAATTGCTGGGACTGCCCCTGAGTAAACAGGAGTGTTTATTTATACGATCTTGGGTTTGATGTGTTTTCTCTGGATGACAGATGAATTTATCAGCTTCACTTTTGTCACATAGCTCCATCATGCTCTGTTAGGCTTTTCAAGGGAAGTTTTAAACCCCACCATACCAATGTGAATATTTTACTTAACTCTAAAAAACATCCGCATATCTAATGTCCTGTTCTGGTGTAGATATTCAAGGTCACATCGTATACAAATTTACTGAGGTTCTAGAGTCTAGACAATGTACGATTCATACATTGATTGGATTCAAATTATCTCTATGAAATTGCCCCCCCCCCCCCAATATTTAACCATCGACTAGCCATTCAACATTACAGTATAATTGAAAGCTTTTAATTTTAGAATTTAAGTGAACTTAAAACAATCTTCACTAAAACCCATTATAATAAATGTGATATTTAGATACCTGTGCCCTGCAACAAGTAGGTAACTCATATTACAAAAACTTACATGCACGCACGGTTTTAAGGTAGCTTTAATTGCCTTTTTGATAACTTTGTGACTTAACTGACGAAATAACTACGATGCTGTATGCTAGTAGTTTCTTTCGTGCTTTGACATGAAATTATACAGGCTACAGCGTGCGGCAGTACCTTTGTGCACGCAATTGAAGAGCACACGCTAAAAGCACAGTACCATTTCTGTGGTTCAGAAAACCAGTCAGTATCTGGTGTGACCACCATTTACCTCACGCTGTGCAACACATCTCCTTTGCATAGTTGATCAGGTTGTTGAATGTGGCCTGTGGACTGTTGGTCCACTCCTCTTCAATGGCTGTGCGAAGTTGCTGGGTATTGGCAGGAACAGGAACACGCTGTCGTATATGCCGATCCAGAGCATCCCAAACATGCTCAATGGGTAACATGTCCGGTGAGTATGCAGGCCATGCAAGAACTGGGATGTTTTCAGCTTCCAGGAATTGTGTACAGATCCTTGTAACATGGGGCCGTGCATTATCATGCTGCAACATGAGGTGATGGTCGTGGATGAATGGCACAACAATGGGCCTCATGATCTCGTCACGGTATCTCTGTGCATTCAAAATGCCATCAATGTCCATAACATACGCCTGCCCATAACATAACCTCACCGCCACCATGGGCCACTCGATCCACTACATTGACATCAGCAAACCAATCACCCATACTGTCACGATGCCATCTGCCCTGTACAGTGATAACCGGGATTCATCCGTGAAGAGAACACCTCTCCAAAGTGCCAGATGCCATCGAATGTGAGCATTTGCCAAATCAAGACGGTTACGACGACGAGCTGCAGTTAGGTCGAGACCCCGATGAGGAAGACGAGCATGCAGATGAGCTTCCCTGAGACGGTTTCTGACAGATTGTGCAGAAATCTTTGGTTATGCAAATCGATTGTTGCAGCAGGTGACCGGGTTGCTGGTCTCTGATAATCTTGGAGGTGAAGATACTGGATGTGGAGGTCCTGGGCTGGTGTGGTTACATGTGCTCACTAACACAGATTTAGACAGATTTGTGAACAATATTTGAGAGAAATAGGCCTTTTGTGTACATAGAAAAAGTCTTAGATCTTTGAGTTCAGCTCATGAAAAATGGGAAAAAACAAAATTGTTGCATTTATAATTTTGTTCAGTATATATACAGTGCCCTCCACTAATATTGGCACCCTTGATAAATATGAGCAAAGGCGGCTGTGAAAATAAATCTGCATTATTTATCCTTTTGATCTTTCACTCAATAAATTCACAAAATTCCAACCTATCATTGAAGTAAAACAATTGAAAGTGGGGAGAAAATCTCATGATGAAATAAATGCTTTCACTATTTCATGTGGGCCAAAATTATTGGCACCCCTAGAAATTCTTATGAGTAAAATATCTCTGAAGTATATTCCCATTCATATTTACATTTTTTAGCACACCAGGGTGACTAGGAGCATGAAATTGTCCAGCCATGACTTTCTGTTCCACAGGATTATAAATATGAGAAACACAAAGGTCAAATTCCCTTTATCATCCATCACAATGAGAAAAAACAAAAAATATATTTCTGATGTGAAGAACAAGATTGTTGAGCATCACAAAATAGAAAGTGGCTGTAAGAAAAGAGTTAAAACATTGAAAATCTCCATTCCCACCATCAGGGGGATAATTAAGAGGTTCCAATCAACTAAAAATGTTAAAAATCTGCCTGAAAGAGGACGTGTCTATATCGTCCTAATGAATGCTGAGGAGGAGAGTTTGAGTAGCCAAAGACTCTCCAACGATCACAGCTGGAGAATTGCAGAGATTAGTTGAGTCTTGGGGTCAGAAACCTAAAAAAAAAAATCAAACATCCCCTAAATCACCACATGTTGTTCGGGAGGGTTTCAAGAAAAATTATCCTCACTCATCCAAAAACAAACTCCAGCAAATTCAGTTGTCAGACATGACTGGAACTTCAAATGGCACTGGCTTCTATTGTCAGATGAAACTGAAAAAATAGCTTTTTGGCAGCAACCCCACCAGATGAGTTTAGTACAAACGGGGATAAAAAAGTACCCCATGTCCACGGTTAAATATACTGCTGGATCTTTAATGTTGTGGGCCTGTTTTTCTGCTGGAGGTCCTGGACATCTTGTTCAGATGCATGGCATCATGGATTCTATCAAATACCAACAGATAAAAAATCTAAATCTGACTGCCTCTGTTAGAAATCTTATAATGGGCCATGTTTTGATCTTCCAGCAGGACAACAATCCAAAACAAACATCAAAATAAACACAAAAATGGGTCACTGAGCACAAAATGAATCTTTTACCATTGCTGTCTCTGTCCTCTGACCTGAACCCTACAGAAAATGAGTGAGGTGAACTGAAGAGAAGAAGCACCGTTATGGAGCTGTGAATCTGAAGGATCTGGAGAGATTCTGTATGAAGAAAATGGTCTCTGATCTCTTGTCAGGTGTTCTCCAAACTCTTCAGGCATTATAGGAGAAAACTCAGAGCTGTTACCCTGGGAAAAGGACGTTGCAATAATTGGGTGCCAATAATTGTGGCCAACATGAAATAGTGAAAGCATTTATTTCATCATGAGATTTTCTCCCCACTTTCAATTGTTTTACTTCAATGAAAGGTTGGAATTTTGTGAATTTTTTGAATGAAAGATAAAAAGGATAAACAATGCAGATTTATTTTCACAGCCGCCTTTGGTCATATTTACCAAGGGTGCCAATACAAATATACAAATTAAGCTCAGATGAGCTTTATTTGTCACATACACAATTATACAGAGTATAATGTGTCCTCTGCATTTAACCCATCCAAGTGGAGCAGTGGGCAGCCAACATTGCGGCACCCGGGGAGCAGTTGGGGTTTCGGTGCCTTGCCCAAGGGTCTCACCTCAGTCGTGGACACTTCCTGCCAGAGCCGGATGATTTCCTGCCAGTTTTTATGATTTCAACTTTAAAAAAATTTGTGATTTTTTTTCTTTTACAAATGTTGTAGCCTCTGTAATTATTTCCTTTTGGAAAAAACCAATACATTTTTTTTTTACTTTATAGAGATCATCATTCGCAGGTATCTGATTTGTTATAGATCCAACTTTGCCTGGCATGAGTCTTGTGAACGGGTTTTTACAAGCTTCCAGAAATCAGATGGCATGGGATGTTAAATACTTTCTCTTTTGTTTTAAACCAGGTGTAGATTAGATCTATATTTCTGTTTTGGAACGAGAAAGCAGAGCTTCCAGTATGTCCATAATGCAATAGTAAAAACAAACAGCTGTGGCGAGTGTTTAGACAGAGCTAAATGAAACCCAGGTACACTCAACTGCCTTAATCCTGTTAAGACCTGTCAATCACAAACAAAGAAATATATGGGGCAAAAACAACCGTGTGCTCTTCTCAACTCCTGAATCTGCTATTTTTGAATCTAGACTGGCTAGTACTTGAGTGCATTAAAATGTTATCAGTCAGTCATCACAATGTATGAAAAAATCCAGGGTAAACCTCAAACGTCATGAGTGTGTGTGTTTTTTCATGTCTCACATCATTTTCATATCATTCCATCTATTGTCAGTTTGGAACAGATTGTGCACTATAATCATGCTAAATGATGCGAACGTGCCAATGCTGACATGCTATTTACATTATATGTCAATTATTGTGTTAAAGCAGTATGAGGCTCTGACACAGATTGTGAAAGCTTATTACATTTACAGGAATGTTAAAGATTGATTTACAGTTCATATAGGCTCCACTGAAGCAGACGAACTGTTACAAGTTAAGTGTTTGTGGTACTGCTGTCAATTGATTAAAAGTCAAACATGACATGCTGATTTATAAATCAAATTTCATGAATAGGCACTATCTATCTATCTATCTATCTATCTATCTATCTATCTATCTATCTACTGACTCTATCTATCTATCTATCTATCTATCTATCTATCTATCTATCTATCTATCTATCTATCTGTCTGTCTGTCTGTCTGTCATTTAAAAATAATATATATAATAAAAAATAATATCTATCTATCGATCTATATATATATTAGTGCTGGGCAATGATTTATCACAATTAATTGCATCCAAAATAAAAGTTTGTTTATATAATATATGTGTGTGTACTGTGTATATTTATTATGTTTATATAAAAACACACACATATAGTATATATTTAGAAAAATATTGACATGCATTAACATGTATATCTTTTTATTCATATAATTTATATTACATATAAATATATTTAATATTTAAACGTAAAATATTTTTCAAAAATATATATATGCATGTGTGTGTGTGTTTATATAAACATAATACATATACACAGTACACACACATATATTATATTATGTACACAACATTTTTGGGATGTAATTAATCTTTACCCACCGCTAATATATATATATATATATATATATCATATTAGGCTAACGGAGACTTAGTAGACTTAAGCGCTTTGAGTACCCAGAAAAGCGCTATTTAAATGTGACTAATTATAATTATTAGTCATAGTGCTTGCAAATTGTTGCTCTTTTGTTGAAGCAATCAAAATCAACAAAAGAGCCCCATGTCACTTTGGATAAAATGAAATCATCAATATATTTACAAATAATCAATATATTTACTAAATGTAAATATATACAGTATATATATATATATATATATATATATAAAGATAAATATCAAATTAACTAATTAACTATTTAGACATTTTATATATATATATATATATACACTATTTAGACATTATATATATATATATATATATATATATATATATACACACATTTTATATTTATCTTTTTATATGTACATGTATAAAAATTACTAATACATTTGTATTATTATTATAATATCAAAACACTGCATGTGTGTCAAAGTTGATTAGTCATCTCACTTGGGAAGAGGTCTTCTTTTTATGATGATATTTTATTACATTTATGAGACTGTCATGATGTTCTAAGACCTAAAATATTAGCCCTCCGCTCCCGTTTAACATCTGCACCGACGAATGTGTCATACTAACTAGCTTTTCATTTTCTAAGGGGTTAATTTATCAAACAAGGTCTTCTCCCCACGAGTCAGCAGCACAGCGAGAGGCTTCTCTCAGAAACAGAACGCGAGAGCGCAGCATCAACCGGGACTGACGGCCTCTCAGCTAACACCCATGCCGGCGCCACAAGAACACGCCAAACCCTCCTGGAAAGAAACTTCACTGCTCTCTGGAGGGTCCGCGCTTTTCCTGTCTATCTTGGGCTGGGATGAAGTCTATGTTTTTAGGAAAATTCCTCTGGCCCAGCGTCTTCTCTGCGATCATTAGAAGCAGACCCCCGTCTTGTGTTTGTGCTATGCAAACAGCTCAGCTACCACTTCATCCATCTCGTTTAGCCTGTCCTGAAACTCCTTGCAGCTCCTAAATGACGTGTTTTTTTATTTTTCCGACACAATCGCATGGGTTTTCCTCCCTGTGGTCTCGGACCTGTCTGCTGTACCTCCTTTAACTCCCACTGACTGCTGCCACTGCATACCATATTTATCAAGGAGCTTCAAACAGAACCGTAAATCAGCGGCGTGTGTCCGTGTGCCCTACAGCCGCACACACGCGCAGACATCCTTCCTTGTCAAATAATTCATCTCCAGTGCTATTGAAACAGCGGGAAAAGTGAAGACAGGACATTTAAAAGAGGAAATGAGGAGTAAATCGTGTCTGTTTGTGCAATGTCGCCATCTCTTGGTGATTTATGTTGCATGTCTACTAAAGTTCTTTAACCAAATGATTTAAAATAACTCACAGATGATAAAGGTGTGGAATAAAAACGTATTGGTCAAAGAAAAAGTGGCATAACAGACTAGTGAATTGAATTCACCTCTTATCTCTTTCTGGCATCCAAGTGCTCACTTTATTTGAATCAGATTAATATCTGTGACAGATGTGAATGTCAATATAACACGGAGAGCATATTAATAGTCACACTTAGATGTTCCCAGAGGCTTTGTTAGGAGGTAATGAAGATGAGGGCAGTCAAATGAACTGGTCACCAGAGGACCGGGCAGCTGAAATTTCATTAAAACAGCATAGAGCGTTGATGACAGCTAATTCAGAATGCAAAACATCATTCACTGAGCGTCACATTAGAAAGTCTCTCCAGTCTGTTCTATAACAAACAAAAAGATTGAAAGGGAAGCCACTTGAAAAATTCAAATGCACAGAAAAACTGTATAATTATAATACATAGAATAAATAACACAACTGTATAACTATAATAATTGGGGCAGTCATGGTCTAATGACTAGAGAGTCAGACTTGAAAAGTGATTTTTTTTTATATTAATAATTTATCTAACTATTAGTATTAAATATTTTAAAATTAAAATAATAATTGTATACAAAGAAATTCTAATAATAATATCAATTGATCAATTAACTAGAAAATAGTGCAAGTGCAAGTCAGCAAAAATGCATGCACAATATTCATACGAATTTATGTATTTGTATATAAAATGGAATTCAAGCACACAATTTTTTGTTAAGGTTTGGATATAGACTAACACATTTATAATCCAAACCCTTTTACACCTTTAAAGAGATACAAATGTTTATGAATCCTAAATAGAGGTTCATAGAAGTAGTACAATAACTAAAACTACATTCAAAATGAATAAAAATTATTAAATAAAAAAAATTGTATTACTAAAATGTAAATTAAGGCAGAAAATAAAAAAACTAAATCTAATTCAAACTGTAATATCTCAATGATACTAAAATAATCATTCCTGAGACTATCTAAACCAGTTTAAACCAGCAAGCCGTCTTAGGCAAGACATTGTTGTTTTTTTGTTCAACAGGATAACATCAGTACAAAATGTACAGTGTAACGTCTCCAAGATGCGTCTGTCAAAATGATGTCATAAATAGATTTTCTTTATCAATTAACTTCTATGAACTTAATTAAATAAACATTTGGCAGGACATTTGGAGTTTTTCAGGTAGATTTCCTGAAGCATCCTGGAGATGTTACACAGTTCTTCTGGGTTTAGTCTCAGTTTGTTCTGCTTCTTCAAGTCATTCCTGACAGACTGGAAGATGATCAGATCACATCTTTGAGGAGCACTGTCTGTTGTCAGACTCCTCGTGCAAACAAAAATCTCACTGGATTATTACAATTAATGGCAAAATGAATGTTTGGAAATGTAAACTGATATTTCCTACTGACACGGTACAGCAAAGGATAGAAATAACTGACTTAAACCCATTTTTAGCTGGTGAAAATACTAGTGTCCTAATAATTTTATTATTAGAGCGGCCACCACTATACTTTATGCACAAATACTAAAAATAACATACTGTATATAAGATGATACTGTGGGATGAAATGTGTTTTGCAGTAACTGTTTGACTTTAGATCTTAAACATTCCTTGCAAATACATAAAACATGGTAGATCAGAGACACGTGCAGCATTTGGATTTCATAACTCATTTACCTTTCACACCATCCCACCTCAGTAGAAGAGAGGAGCTGGCAGCCTCAGCGCTCTTGTTATTGGCGACACAACCGAGCTCTACCATCTCTCAGCTGTGGACGATTTGGTTGCCTTGGAAGAACAGCGGCTAGAAGAGGATTGGGTGCATTAAATCAGTTCCACTCTCTTGTAAATTACAACCCAGCATTTTTAATTTCCTCTCCACATACAATGTTATTCATTGGCGTCCAAGCCAAACACGGGCCGGCAGCCTTTGCTGCTCGCGAGAACAAACCGTCCTCTTTTGCACTGTCAAAAACATGATGAAATGCACACATTCCTCAGGTCAAGCTGAAAAGTTTAGAGCCTGTAGATCAACACTAAAACAAAAGAGTCTGTTGGAAATGAAAGGGACTGCGGGATGTGACTGGCAGGGTCCTGCCTCGGAATCAAGCTCATTCCTGCGAGAACAAAACGGTTTCATGCATGGACTTTCAGAGGGGGCTTGTATACTGTATACATGAACTTATTTCATGCCAATGATGCAGCAATTAGAGGCCAGTGTATTTATAATGTGCCTGAAGATATTTTCTTGGCAGTACAAACCACAAGATCAAATGCTAGAAAAAGCTGTCATAATATTGTGTTTTATAACGCAGGCTTTATCTTAATTCCATCTGAAAACCTTAGAGCTTTCAATCATATAAGCATTTAAAGTGTTAGAGGAGATTCCTTTCGTTATTCTTTTTTTCCATAAAAGGTTGTAATTTTCAAATTTTATCTATAACATACACATGTGGTGTAGGATTCATAGTAAAAAAAAGTCATTTAGAAATTGCTAGTTTCACAAATAATTATAAAGTAGTAAGTAACTAAGTAAATATGGGATGACATTTAAAAAGTAGATCTATTAATCTTTGTTTTATTTACAACCTAAAAAAAAACTAGATTTTTTTCATGTATTTGCACTGAAAGCCAATGTGCCGATATGTCGCTGGCATCTTTTTTCAATTATTAAATGCAGATCACATAGATACTTGGAGTCACCTGTCTGTCCTTCCTTGTTTCAGTTAAACGCAACACCACCGGCCAGCATCGTTTGATCCAGCAGAAGTGCAAATGAGATTTGAGAGCTACTGCAGAGGGAAAGATTCCAGTGAAACTACAATGAGGGAAAAGTATAACACGGGTGTGAAACAACATGAGAGTGAATAATTCCTTTCAACAGTAGTAGTAACAGTAGAGGCCTTATGAACAATGATGTGTTAGATCAAAGTTGTGACAGCATCTTTATATAAGATGAAATAGTACTGTTAATGGAGACACGCTTTGTACAATGTAGGCTTCTTTCTAGTAAATAATCTTTTGAATTTTTTTTTTTTTAAAGTCTCACTTTTTCCTGCAAATGTGAATCCATTTAATCCGTGACTATGCATCTACACTAAACAACTACAGATATATATATATGTATAGTATAAACATATACGTATTCACTACCATTTAACATTTCTGGGAGAGTAAAATGTTTTAAATGTTACTGAATGTCTATTTTCTTGGTCAAAATACAGTAAAAAGAGTAAGAATGTGAAATATTATCCCAATTTCATATATTATCAGCCATAACGCAAGTCTTCAGTGTGACAAGATCTGACCAAGTATAATTGAAGAAATCTTCAATGTCACCTGATTTGCTCAAGAAACTTTCTCATTATCAATGTTTGAAAATAGTTTTTGGAAACTGTGATACATTTTCTTTAGGTTTCTTGAAGAACATCTGTTATTTCAAACTGATTTTTGTAACATTCTACATGTCTTTGTTTTGTTCAATTACATGTAAATGAATAAAGGTATTAATTTGTTAATAAATGACTGACCTCAAACTATATAGCACATTTAACCATTATATAACGTACTCATAATGCAAAAATACGACCCATGAAATATACATCAATAGCTTGCTGTTTAAAACTGCTATTATTATCGGTGTTTTTCCTAGATCACATGGTAGATCATTCTGTTTTAAGTGGTGCTGGGAGCTGTGGCTGTGTGTATGAGGGTGTCTGTATGTGTGAGTATGAGGTTGGGGGTGATCATAACTGAAAGTCACTGTTCGGAAGGAAACCCAGACAATTAACAAACATATTTTATGCTTGGACTCCTTGCTGAGGCCCTCCATTGTCATTTTCACTTTGGACCGGCTCTCGTCTGAAGAAACCTCAATGCTTTGGATGTCTCAGTCGAGGCGGGAGAGCTCAAATGTCCCGCACAGTGTGATTACACATTATTATGTTTTGGTTTGATTTCACGACAAGCCCAGTCTAAACCTGTGAATGAGAGGCGTAATAGTTCTGCTTATTTCATCCAATCGTGAAAAAAACTGAGCACTCTACAGTACGGAGACCAGATGTTTTCACTTGAGCATGTGTTTTGCTTTGCTTCCACAATGTAGCGCCACTGCACTGGCATGTCGCTCTGGCAGCTCCAGAACGCTTCAGCTACCCGAACCGCTGTTTCAATCCAACACGCTAATCAGATCAATGCATCCGAAATGTGCCAAAACATCCCTGCAACACATTAACCGGCCTACTACTACTACTACAATTCAAACAGATTTTGTTAGTGAATCAGAACATTTTGCATAAAATATATTATGAATGTCAATTTCACTAACATTAATTTCAGCATATTCTCAGATACGTGACCTCTTAAGTACACTGACCTTAAAAGAATCAGCCGTTCATGCATATCACAGCGCGGTATGTAATTCCAGGCCTTACGATAATGTCTTGGATACTTCGCAAGCATCACAGTTTAGTCAGGTATGCACCACTGGACTCATAAATAACATTGCCTTCCTCAGAAGAATGACAAGTGACGCCAGACAGGCGCGTTCACTACAGCAGTTGAGCAAAAGAAACCCTTAATTATCCATTGGCTCGTGGGTCAAACGAAGTCCTAATGATTTGGAGTGACAACAGAGGAATAAAGGTTTCCTCCAACCACTTCCGTCCCCCCATCGATAACCAGCAGACCTCAAGCTCTTGATGGCTTCTCCAGAAGGATACAAAGCCCATTCAACTGCGGTTGCTGTTTGAAATAAAGTGACAACTTTTTATGAGCTCTGAAACCTCAGAAACTTTCAGCGTCATGCCAAAACTGATCCCTGCAGATCGCTTTCATGGGGCCTCTTATAAAAGAAGGGATGCCTAAATGGATATAATTCCCTTAATTGCTGCCATCATAGGCAACGGATGCTTGAGAGTAATGGGTTCCTTTAGCTGCCTTAACGTCCCAGGTTACGTATGTAACCCTGGTTCCCCGAGGGAACGAGACGCTGCGTCGAAACGCTAGGGGAACGCCATCAGCGTTGTCCAGCTCTGAATCATATGTGTAATCAGTCAAAATTGACGGCCAGACGTCAGGTGCGGTGACGTCATGACCAGGACGCTTATAAGCACGTGATGTGCAGCCGGCGCCAGCTTCCAGGAATGAAGCATAGCTCTAGTAGGGATGCCGGAAGTATGGCCCTGCGACGCAGCGTCTCGTTCCCTCGGGGAACCAGGGTTACATACGTAACCTGGGACGTTCCCCTCCGGGAACATCGAGCTGCGTCGAAACGCTAGGGGAACGAGATGTCCACGCCGCCATACTTGCAAATCCCTGCTTAGTGTGTGGAATGCACAGCTATGGCAAGGGAAAAGACAAGCCAGGGGTGGCTCGCAGAGCCAGGTCGTAGAACCTGGAAAGTTAGGGGCGTAGACCACCCACCAGCGTCACAGATGTCCTGCACAGGTACACCTGCCAGAAGGCCTTGGAGGCCGCCGTACCTAAAGTAGAGTGAGCCTTGATTCCCAAAGGCGAGGGTAGATCAGAGGACTCGATGTCATAGGAGAGCATCCAGATCCACTACTAGCATAAGCACCCTGGCCTCCACCGGAGGAAACGTATAAATAGAGAGTTTTGCCTACTGAAAGGCCACCAAGAGGGGCGTGGTAGGTGCTATAGCTGCCACGTAGACCTTCAGGGTGGAGTGGGCTAACTCTGCGGAGAAACGGGCCTGCGAGAACTCCAGCACTGTACCAGCAGGCAGTTAACTGGATCAAGCTGGCGGTCTCCGCACCCTGAGTCTCAACTTCAGGGCGTACAGTTTCCTTATTGAGGGAGCTCTAGATTGGAGGATGGTCTCAGCAACCTCAGTTGAGAGACCAGAGACTATGAGTTGTGCCCCCTCGGGAGCCACACCCATAGTTTCCACAACTCCGAGCGGGGGTGAAAGATCATGCCCGCTGCCAGTGAGAGGAGATCCCTCCTGACGGGAATCCCCCATGGAGAGCCGTCGAGGAGAGAAATCGGGTCAGAGAACTAACTCGGCCCGGCCAGAACAGGGTTCTTCAATAGAAGGACCCCGTCCATGCGCACTCTCTCTAGAACTCCCAGGAGCTGAGCGATCGGGGGAAGGCGTACAGACGAAGCCTCAGCCACGATTGTACCATAGCATCCAGCCCCTTAGCGGAGCTGGATGTCTGCCTCGACAGGATGGCTGCTCCTATACTGCCACGAAGGGAAGAACCCGATATTAATACGCTTTGCCCCCAAAGCACATTTCAGGAACTTCCTGTGATGGGGAAGGAGTATGCATCTTTAGATCGCTCGTGACCACCAGTCCTCGGATCTGGTGTGAGACACGTGCTTGAAGAGAGCTTTCTGAACTTCAGTCGTGTGACTGAGCGGTTCAGTTAGCTTAGATCTAAGACGGACGCAACCCCTTTCCCCGGAACAATGAAGTACGGCTGTAGGACCCGGACTTTTTGTCTAGAGCAAGGACCACCTCGATGGTCTCCTCCCTCAGGAGAGTGCTCACTTCTTGTTCCATTACCAGAGCTTGCTCGCCTGTAGAAAGGCTGCGGCAGAGCGCCACATAGCCTTGTTCTACAGTGTGCGTGACCCATCGAGACACATTTGGCAGCAGTTTCCATGCTGCCGAATAGTCTACTAAGGGAACCAGTCTCTCGAGACTGGCCTCTGGTGTACTTAGAGCGGCTAGCTCGGTGCCCTGGAACGGAGGACCGGCAGGGGACGACCGATCTAGCTGCTCTAGAGACCCCCGAAGGGGTGGCGAGCCTCCCAGCTCCCCTACATTTCTGGGCAGAAGAGACTGAGAGAAACGCTCGCTGGAAACCGCTGCGCCCTGGAACACTGGCAGGGTTAGCAGACTGATCTCCTAAGGGCACTGAGGAGAGACGGGCACCGTGTAATGCGGTGTACACCGCTCTTCCCCAGAGGGGCCTGCCCTTACCAGTCCTGGGCCTTGGCATCAGGACTGCCTCAGAAGCCTCCTATTGGAAATGACGGTCCTCAGACCCACGTCATCTCTAAGGAAGACTAGGAACCAGAGTCTGCTCAGGCAGATCCCAATGAGACACGCTTGGCAGGGGCTCCCAAGCCGCCGGGTGGCCTACTAAGGGAACCAGTCACTCGAGACTGGCCTCTGGTGTACTTAGAGCGGCTAGCTCGGTGCCCTGGAACGGAGGACCGGCAGGGGACGGCCGATCTAGCTGCTCTAGAGACCCCCGAAGGGGTGGCGGGCCTCCCAGTTCCGCTACATTTCTGGGCGGAAGAGACTGAGAGAAACGCTCGCTGGAGACCGCTGCGCCCTGGAACACTGGCAGGGTTAGCAGACTGATCTCCTGAGGGCACTGAGGAGAGACGGGCACCGTGTAATGCGGTGTACACCGCTCTTCCCCAGAGGGGCCTGTCCTCACCAGTCCTGGGCCTCGGCATCAGGACTGCCTCAGAAGCCTTCTATTGGAAATGACGGTCCTCAGACCCATGTCATCTCTAAGGAAGACTAGGAACCAGAGTCTGCTCAGGCAGATCCCAATGAGACACGCTTGGCAGGGGCTCCCAAGCCGCCGGGTGGCCTACTAAGGGAACCAGTCTCTTGAGACTGGCCTCTGGTGTACTTAGAGCAGCTAGCTCGGTGCCCTGGAGCGAAGGACCGGCAGGGGACGGCCGACCTAGCTGCTCTAGAGACCCCCGAAGGGGTGGCGAGCCTCCCAGCTCCGCTACATTTCTGGGCGGAAGAGACTGAGAGAAACGCTTGCTGGAGACCGCTGCGCCCTGGAACACTGGCAGAGTTAGCCGACTGATCTCCTGAGGGCACTGAGGAGAGACGGGCACCGTGTAATGCGGTGTACACCGCTCTTCCCCAGAGGGGCCTGCCCTCATAAGTCCTGGGTTGTAGCATCAGGACTGCCTTAGAAGCCTCCTATTGGAAACGACGGTCCTCAGACCCGCGTTATCTCTTAGGAAGACTAAAGAACCAGAGTCTGCTCCAGCAGGACCCAATAAGACACGCTTGGCAAGGGCTCCCACACCGCCAGATGACTTACTAAGGGAACCAGTCTCTTGAGACTGGCCTCTGGTGTACTTAGAGCGGCTAGCTCGGTGCCCTGGAACGGAGGACCGGCAGGGGACGGCCGATCTAGCTGCTCTAGAGACCCCCAAAGGGGTGGCAAGCCTCCCATCTCCGCTACATTTCTGGGTGGAAGAGATTGAGAGAAGCGCTCGCTGGAGACCGCTGTGCCCTAGAACACTGGCAGGGTTAGCAGACTCATCTCCTGAGGGCACTGAGGAGAGACGGGCACCGTGTAATGCGGTGTACACCGCTCTTCCCCAGAGGGGCCGGCCCTCAAGGCCCTGGACCATTGGCATCAGGCCGTTCTGGCCGAAGACTAACGATCCGCAGATCCGTCTTCGGCCCGGGCGCGTCACTCTGACTCCGATTCTGGCGAGTACGAGAAGTGACATTCCCCGAATAAGGAGCTGGAACACAATTGGGGCTGCTCCGCCCAGCAGCCCAAGCTGACCACCTCAACCTCCTTGGAGAAAGAGAGGTAAACATTGTGCTCTCACTTGAGAAGTATCCCAAGAGGCTCTTGTATGTCATATACAATATATAATTGTATATATTTCTCTACAATATATATATATATATATATATATATATAAATATATATCTAACTTTCATAGTCGGATAAAATGCATAGTTAATTATTCAAAATTAAATGCGGTCAAACACCCAGACAAGTAAACACGGTCTGAAAGTGCATAAATGAACCGAGAATCACCATAATGCGCGCGTTGCCTCGGTTGTATCCGCTCGGAACAAAACAAATAAATCTTCTCGGAGAGAAACTGCTGCAGATTAGCGCACTCTCACTGAAGGGGGAAGAACTACAGCTTAGGCTTCCGCCCCGAGAGAGCACTAGACCTGGGGAATACAGGTGGAAATAGGGCGAAACCGTCTCCAACCCGTCCGCCAGATCTATGTGCGATCCCCGTGATCTCACTCGCCGCCGTGCCTCAGCAGCAGCGGGACCGCGAGATCATAGGCGCGGACACACTCCTCGGAGCGTGCCCGGCGGGAGCACAATGCATTGCAGCGGACGCTGGATCTGATGGGAAAGGAAGATAGGGCATCACCCGTCTTACTCTTTCCATCTAATCCATCTGCGAGCACAGCTATTGCTCCGCCTCAGCGGCAGCGTGGCAGGTGCTGCGAGGACGCAGGTGAAAACTCCCTCCTCAAAGAGAGTTTTCGCCTCCCAGCCAGATCATCGCAAAAACTGTGTGCATCCCGCTCGTGTTATAGCATGGGCAGGGAGGAACACACAGTCTGTAACGTGATCTACTTTCACCCTCATTGGCCTTTGATATGTCTGCTTCTAGTCTTTCTTTGCCTATCTTTTTAAGAATAAACTTTCTTATTTCCTATCTTGATAGTAACAGACTCACAGAACACAATCGACTGACACACACAGAGAGCTTTGCTGAATGACAAAAAGCTGGCGCCGGCTGCACATCACGTGCTTATAAGCGTCCTGGTCATGACGTCACCGCACCTGACGTCTGGCCGTCAATTTTGACTGATTACACATATGATTCAGAGCTGGACAACGCTGATGACGTTCCCCTAGCGTTTCGACGCAGTTCGATGTTCCCGGAGGGGAACAGCCTACACTAATCTTGAATGAATGCACACACACGCACACGCGCACGCACACGCGCACACACACACACACACACACACACACACACACACACACACACACGATTTCATGGTAACAGTATTAAAATCAACATACTATACTAATAACAATTATTTAGAATATTTATATTTTATATTTTATAACAATTTTAAAAACTTTGAAGGGAAACCTTTTTAAAAACATTCACTGGTATATTTGCTGAATTAAAACATCAAATATGCTCAAATTTTATATCAAGTATAATTTCATTGCAAACTTGAAAATCTTTTAAGATTTTTTGCATTTGTACATGAAATTCTTACTTGAACCACAAACTAGTTTCTCTATCTCTCTGATTGAGAAAGAATAATATAATGCATACACACGTATATATATATATATATATATATATATATATACACAGTATATATATATATACATTTATCAGACGCTTTTATCCAAAGTGACTTACAGTGCATTCAGGTTATACATTTTTTGTCAGTATGTGTTCCCTGGGAATCGAACCCACAACCTTTGCGCTGGTGACGCAATGCTCTACCACTGAGCCACACCATATACATATATATATATATATATATACATATACACATATACATATACATATATATATATATTTAAGACAATTATAATGATTTACTTAAGAATTATGAAGATGTAGTTTAAAAATGCTAAAATGTGGAATATATATTGCCTAATAATTATGCATGCTCTGTTTATATATTTTTTTTAAATATTTGAACAAAATAAATGTAGTTATACATATCAATAAATATGTTTTAGAATTGTTTATTTTTTAAATTTGTTATTGATGATGATGATGATGATGATGATAATAACAACACTAATAATAATTATTATTATTGTTGGAATTATTATTATATTTTCATGTGTTTATGTATACATTAAAATGCAAAATGTTTAAAATATTCCCCTGGAGTCTCCACTAAGATTTTTAGATGTTGATTTTGGGATGGGATGCCAACTCCCGAAGCTGGCATTTGTTGAAAGCGTGTTTAGAAATTGGGTGTAGGTTTACATATTTTCTAAATTTTCTGTCACACTCGATGTTCAACTCCAACGTCGTTCTGAATGGAGAGAATCTCTGTTTGGTTTGTAAATGTGTCAGGATTCAAAGGCAAACAGGAAATGCAATTACAGTTCATTTGGTCTAACGAGGCACAATTTCACAGCAATTTCTGCGAGACACCATCTGGTAAGTAGTCCTAATGGGGACTTTCATCTCTCTCGCACAGTGTAAAGCACCCTTTTGTGGTTTCATTCCATTGGAATTCAATACCCCTAATATTCTACAAGCTGTTTATACTGTACACTCTCAGCGTGGACACATACGAGGACCTGGAACAAGCCGAGGCCTGTTTGTGGAACGCCACCATTAATGAACGGCCAACAAGGATTCAGTTACTAGTTGACATTTTTGGGGCCAAAGGTTTCCTATTAGTACAGGCTGGAGCTAAAATATACATTATTTTCATAACCTGGGTGGCAAATTAAAGATCATGTGTAGCTAGTTAAACACACAGCATAAATTCAACATGTCCTGGGGTCCTTCCAGTGAAACTCACACAATTTAGAATCAAGTCATGAAATTAGTTTACTGTAATAGTGATACATTTAATGTTCAGGATTACAGCATTTAAAAATAATATCTGATCATTTTATACTTGGTAACTGGTAACTTGATTCACTGTTTATGCCACTGAATATAACTTTTTACCTCACAATTCTGACCTTGTTCTGCAATATTCTTGCCAATAAAGGCTAAACTCACAATTGTGAGTTATAAAGTCAGAAATGTGAGATGTTAACTCATAATTGCATGATCTGAATTGAGAGGGGAGAAAAAGTTCTATATTTCTATATTTTTATATCTCGCAGTTCTGAGTTTTTAACTTGCAACGGTTATACAAGTTTATACCTAGTAATTTTGAGAGAAAAAAGTAAGAATTTGTCATTTTTGTCATGCAATTCTGAGAAAAGAATAGAGAGATGTAAAATCGAGAAAAAATCATATATGTGAGATAAAAAGTCACGATAACCTTTGGCGGAAACAAGCTTTCATAATGTTTAAATTAAAATCTCACCTCGACTTTCTTTCATGGGACACACATTAAAATGTATTGCATTATATACATGCTTTTTTTCACACAACAAAAGGACTAAAAATTGCATCCTATATATTGACTTTTTTTCCTAATATATTCTGGCTTGACAGCCCAGGTCACAATGTTTTTATTGTATATACATGAGTAGATACTGTTATTTTAAAACATCTTATTTTGTGTTCCACAGGAGGAAAGTAAGTCAAATGAGATTGATGAAAGGATGAAAAGATGACAGAATTTTGGGGTAAATTATTCCTTTTCCAATTGTAAATCGCCTATGACATGAAGCATGATATGGCTGGAAATATATACATTAAACAAAGTAAACATGTTTGAAAAATAAGACCTCATCAGCTTGTGATTGAACATTTTCCTCCAGCTTCAAACTTTTTAGCGGTCATGATTGTCCCAGGCAAGAGCTTATAAAAACCATATCATCTATAATGTAATTGCTGAAACACCCACAATTAGTGGGGTACGTTGTATTACATAGACTGTTTTTTCGGTCATCCAAGCCCTTTGCTACATGTGCCAAGACACTGAGGCCAGCGGCACTTTCGCTGGACCACCCAAACGCCAAGGAGGAAAAATCAACAAGGATTTAAGCCACAGACTTAGCATAATCTCAGCCTCCTCTTCAAAAACGTTGACAAAGGACTGTTCCCCTTCATTAACTCACAGGCATATGCTGATTGAAGGTTTCAGTTTTCCATGACTGGACAGTTTTGCAATAGAGTTCATGAGTGAAGCAGCTGCTCAGAGCTGCCACTTCAGTCTATGAATGAGAAGCCTTTGGCATACACTTCAAACATGAAAACAGGCTTCAAGAACACATTACTAAATCTAAAAGCCCTGTGCCAAAGAAGGATGTTTTAAACCATTCATCTTACAGAGAATGATATTATTATTTGTTCTAAGACGGCAATCAGAATGACCATGTGTTCATGTTTTGACCCAATACGCAGTGGATCAAGCCTCTCTGCTCTATCTGAGAGATGCACTATACTGGATTGTCATTTGTGACCTAGAAAAAACTTGAATAGAGTGAGTTTGTCCATCTTGACATTGTGCAATACTGCTCCCTTTTGGTAGAGAATAAATAGGTAAATTGAGAGAGAGAGAGAGAGAGAGAGAGAGAGAAAGAGAGAAAGAAAGAAAGAAAGAAAGAAAGAAAGAAAGAAAGAAAGAAAGAAAGAAAGAAAGAAAGAAAGAAAGAAAGAAAGAAAGAAAGAAGCCTCCCTGCTGAATTCAAGACCGCATAAAAAAGTTATCTACTGCTAAATTAAAAACTCCATAAACGCTTTTGCAGTTGTTTCTCTCCTGACATTAACCGTATCCTCTGAGATAATGATGGGCTGAGAACAGGGTGATTGTTCTTCACACTCATCTGTACAGTATTTATGAGATTATTAATCAGTCTACATAAATCAAAACTAGAGAACCTAACCACATTAATATTCCTCCAAAAATCTGACCAGTATTTTCAGAATCAAATAGGCTATACTTTGAATGAGAATTTGCAAAATCGCATGAAATTCATAAAAAAATGCATTAGCTGTAAGAATGGGGATGGATGGAGGGTGTATGTATAGTGTTATAATAACAGTAAATTGTGCATATAATTATTAATTACATGCAATTAACCCTAAACCACATCCTACTCATAACCCAATAGTAAGTACATCTTGTTAATTACTATTACTCAGTACGTAATCTATTAAATGCAAAATATTAAGTATTGTATATTTTTATATAAAATGTCAAAATATATAATAATAATCAAACAAACAAAAATAGATTAATAAACTAAACGGCATTATAAACAATTTGAAAAATAAATAATGTTAGAATATTAAATGACAATTTATATGTCAATGTATGTTGCAGAAAGTAAAAAAAAAACATGCTAGGCAGCCATGCACTTGACAATAAATACATATCATGTACTAGAGAGCACTGGTGCGGACTGACTGTCTTCATGTGATGTAGAGCTCTTGATTTAACATTGTTTTTAGAAACACTATCATGTAAACACGAGTGCACTATTATTTACCTCTGTGACAAACAACACCTTGAAAAATGTATGTGATTTGCACAAAATGCATTTGTTATTCAGTGCTTTTTGTGTAAGTGCCGACTGTGAGTTCATGCATTTTTAACATGAAGCTTTTTTTATTAACTGAAGGCATTTATCTATATACAGCTTCAATTAAATGAACAACTTTCTTTTTTTGTGTTTCCTCATGATTTACACAATTAAAATACATTAAGCATGCAGCAAAAGGAACGCTCTAATTTGAGGAGGTAGGAATCATTTATGAAGCTGGTAAAACTTTATACTCTATTAAATTGAAATATTTGTGCAATATACTAAAGATAGAAAAAAGATTGTGTAGTTGCAGCATACACCAGCAGGGGCCTGTCTAACCATCCAAACCAAACCTTGTTCACTACCATGAATGATGCGGTTTAGTCACTAGGTGTTTATTAGGTACTTTAGAGTTTAGACTATAGTTAAGCTGTTGTTTGTGATTCTCTTTAGTCCCTGTCTTGTCTCTGTGTATATGTGATGCTAACAGGACACCTGTCTCCTCTGACAGCCTGCAATCCTGGGTTCCAGCGCAGCAATCAGACTGACAACATAAGACTCTTACAGCTGCGCTCTGCCTGGCCAGACTTCTAAACACACACACACACACATGTAAAAAATTGCTCTGCATATTTACATATAACTTAATGTCCCCTTAAACTTTTCTCTGTGCGGTTCATCTAAATAATTCTCAGCACATGAGTCTAAGATGCGCTGTTTGGGTCTTGTTAAATGAATTAATAGATATTCTAGTTTAAAATGAAAGTAGGCTGATTTGTTTAAGAGGCTTGAAGGGAAAATTTCTGAATAATTTAAGAAACATCTCTAAAGGAAAACGCTAGAAACATTCAAGAGAGACTGCATGAATACTAAGTGCACTATCGGTCAAAAGTTTGCAATAATTCGGTCTAAGTTTTGTGCGGACACCAATGCTGCATTTATTTTATCATCAAATTCAGTAAAAACAATAATATTACGAAACATTTTGTGATATAATTTAAACTTTTCTATATGAATATATTTTAAAATGTAATTTATTCCTGTGATCAAAGCAGAATTTTCAGTATCATTACTCCAGTCTTCAGTGTCACATGATCCTTCATAAATCATTCTAATATGCTGATATAGGGCTAAAGAAATTATTATCTGCTCCTTAATTACTTTTTACCGGTAGTGTTACTGATTATCTTTCATGTTTCAATGATTAGTAAATTGCAAAGAAGAATGAAGGAAACTCTTCAAGAACCTAATATTATGTTCTTAACATCTCACTGGGTTTTAAGCTGACAGCCTTTGAAGTAAAACAATGCTTAAAGAAACTGAAGGTTGTGACAACAAGATCAAAATGGCCACAGCTGCCATTTGCTCACTCTGTAATTACATATATTTCCTATAGAATCTGTTTAACATGGGTTAATCCATTTCAGCATCGTGCACAACTAGTCAGTAATGCATCTACTAATAATGCATCTACAGTAATGCATCAGTAATGCATCGCCGCCTCTCTACCGGACGAGCTCAACACCTTTTATGCTCGGTTCGAGGCTGATAACACCGCCCACACAGAGAGCGCTGCCGCGGCTACCGCAGAAGAGGTCAGTCCACTCACGCTTTCTGTCGCGGATGTAACTCGATCCTTCAAACGGGTGAACATCCGTAAAGCCGTGGGCCCTGATGGCATACCAGGCCGTGTGCTCAAAGCATGCGCTTTCCAGCTAGCCGGGGTTTTTACAGATATTTTCAATCTGTCCCTCTCTCTGTCTGTGGTTCCCTCATGCTTCAAAAAATCCATCATTGTGCCCATACCGAAGAAAAATAAAATCACATGCTTGAATGACTGGAGGCCCGTTGCTCTGACCCCCATCTTCAGCAAGTGTTTTGAGAAGCTTGTCAGAGACTACATCTGCTCTGTGCTGCCTGCTTCACTGGACCCACTACAATTTGCATACCGCAGTAACCGTTCCACAGACGATGCTATTGCCTTCACCCTGCACACTGCTCTCTCCCACCTGGAAAATAAGAACACCTATGTGAGGATGCTGTTCGTGGATTATAGTTCAGCATTTAACACTATAGTGCCTGCCACACTGGTTGCGAAGCTCCAGACTCTAGGACTGAACAGATCTCTGTGCAGCTGGATCCTGGACTTCCTGACAGGCAGAAGTCAGGTGGTCAGAATGGGCAACAACACATCATCTCCCCTGATCCTCAACACTGGTGCACCGCAGGGCTGTGTCCTCAGCCCACTCCTGTACTCCCTGTACACACACGACTGTACAGCTACACACAGCTCCAATGTCATCGTCAAATTTGCTGATGACACAACGGTGATAGGCCTGATCACCGACAACGATGAGACGGCCTACAGAGAGGAGGTGAGTACCCTGACTAAATGGTGTCAGGAGAACCACCTCTCACTCAACATCGACAAGACCAAGGAGCTGGTGGTGGATTACAGGAGACAGAGCAGAGAACACACACCCATCACCATCGACAAGACACCTGTGGAGCGGGTGAGCAGCTTTAAGTTCCTCGGCGTTCACATCACCGAGGATCTCACATGGTCTGCTCACACAGATGCAGTGCTGAAGAAGGCACATCAGCGTCTCTTCTTCCTGAGACGGCTGAGGAAGTTTGGAACGAGCCCCAGAATCCTCAGGTCCTTCTACACCTGCACTGTGGAGAGCATCCTGACCGGCTGTATCACCGCCTGGTATGGAAACAGCACCGCTGGCAACCGCAGGGCTCTGCAAAGGGTCGTGCGAACTGCCCGCCACATTGTTGGAGGTGAGCTTCCCTCCCTCCAGGATATCTACACCAGGCGGTGTACAAGGAAAGCCCGGAGGATTATCAAAGACTCCAGCCACCCGTCCCACAGACTGCTCTCTCTGCTGCCCTCAGGGCGACGTTTCCGCAGCATCCGATCCCGCACTAGCCGACTGAGGGACAGCTTTTTCCCCCAGGCTATCAGGCTAATGAACAGTCACAAATAACTCACCTACATCACACTCCCACTCACACAACATGCCATGCACTGCACTTTAACACCGTTCAACTGGACTACACGCACACACTGCACTAATCACAACCTATCTGCTATCACTGGACACCATACGATGCACATCCACGACACTGTATATGAATAATCTGTTGCACCTTTGCACATCTATCTGCTGCTCAACCAATCTGCTGTTAATTTATAATCTGTTGCACCTCACATTATTACTATGTATAGACCACATTATGTATAGATACTGTACATAATGTAGATGTGCCCATACGGTGTATAATGTGTCGTTGAAAATTGAGTATGTCTTTATAGTACACTAAGCGTACTGAGTATATGTATGTGTATTTTGCACATTGTCTTCTGTACAGTCTGTAAATATGTACTGTCCATATGTAAATTGCTGTTGTTTTTTTGCACTGTCTGTCCATATGTAAATTGCTGTTGTTTTTATTTTATTTATTTTTTTTGCACTGTCTGGAGCACTGTAAATGCTCCAGTGCAGTTTTTTTGCACTGTCTGTCCATATGTAAATTGTTTGCTGTTTTTTTGCACTGTCTGTCCATATGTAAATTGTTTGTTGTTTTTTTTGCACTGTCTGTCCATATGTAAATTGTTTGCTGTTTTTTTTTTTGCACTGTCTGTCCATATGTAAATTGTCTGTTGTTTTTTTTGCACTGTCTGTCCATAGGTAAATTGTCTGTTGTTTTTCTGCACTGTCTGGAGCACGCTCATAAGAATTTCACTCACCAAGGCACTTGTGCTGTGGTGATGTGACAATAAAAGTGATTTGATTTGATTTGATTTGATCTACAATTAAAGCCCATAAGCCTCTGCAAAGTCCCTGAACACGTGTTATTGATCACAGGCGATGGAAAATTGGGTTCTGGTTCAAAAAGACCAATCAATCAACTGGGGCTGCTGAGAAAACTATTTATGCTCAAGAACAATAGAAGTAAATCCTTAAGCAACTGAGGTTTGTTTACAGCAGTGCATGCTGGGTAAAATAACGCTATTTGAGACCTACAAGATAATTGCTAAGTCTCCATTCAAACAAAAAGTGTACATATTTTTGGGTATTTTAGCAAATTGGGATGCAGCAAATGTTAATGAAGAACTGCACCTTTTATTCAATGTTATGCAGAGCCACAGAAAAACTTCTTTATGAAGCAAAGTCATTTGTGCATGCACTCAAAGCCACATTCCAGTACAGAATATAATTAATATTCATGACTCACAGCCTCGCAAACATGCTTTCATTGAGCAAATTCATTGACTCAATGAAACATTTAGAAAAATGCTTTACCAGCACTAAAGGTTTATGTTTCTCATTTAAAAATAATAAACATTCTGTAAATCTAATCTGGTATATTTTGTAGTGCATAAGTAAAGTGTTATTCTTTATGTTGTGTGAGAGATCTCAAGCCTAATTTTCAATTCAAATTCCACAACATTTAATCAAAGCCAAGCAAACTGCAGTTCATTATAAATTCATTAATTTCCATTCATTCATCACATTCTTCAAGGACTTCCTGTAAGAAATGAACAGTGAAATAGCACAGCAAAGGTGAAAATCCCTTCACCCGTTTCTTTCAACGGCAGTGCTATAGATGATGCACATGTTCTGACAGACTCAGGAGAAACTGAAGTTGTATGATTTGATTAAATGATAAAATGCATATAATATATATATATATATATATATATATATATATATATATATTAGTGGTGGGCCGTTATCGGCGTTAACGTGCTGCGTTAACGCGAGACTCTTATCGGGCGATAAAAAAAATATCGCCGTTAATCTATTCTCAAAGTTGGGTTGGGAGCTGGGTCTATACTACGCAAGCTATGATGACGTTCACCCTGATATTTTAGCGCGGATGTATACCTAGCCGAATTGCACTGTAGGGGCGAGAACGAGTCTTCGAACTAGAGGCTCGCAGTCCGTGATGGACAGATTGTTAACGGCTGGTCTATGTGGTAATACAATCGGGCAGGACATCCAAACGCTCACCTATCATTCATCAACCTCAAATATGGCTTTTCATCTGAAAGATGTATGTAGTAGCAACTTTACATGGCCGCTCAATATGATGTTAACCTAGAGAAATGTGCGCTATTGAAGTGTTTGTGTGGAAGCGCGTTTGCTGCAGGACAGGCTCCGGTGCGCTCACTTGCTCTTAAAATCTCCTTCATTCTTGGTCATACAGATAAAAGTAGCCTAATTCATCTTTCGAATCTGTAAAGACTCTACGTTTATTTGTGTACACTCAGAATAACAACGAAACGTTGCGCTTTTAAGCAAACAGGATGCGCTTTAGGTCTCATGTGAACTTGAGCGAGAAACTTCGAAACTCCGTCTTTGAAAAATATATCTATGGACCATTTATTTCAACGGCTATTCGTTCATGTAAGGAAGTGACGTCTTTGGCCCTTGGATGTTTCCAGTTAGTTGACGCGCACATTCAAAACATTGGCGGGAGACGGTTTATACACAGTGATACTGCGACAGTTTATTTATTAAAAATGGCAAAATTAAAACTAGGATCATGTTGTTCGGTGGTTGGATGCTCTCTCAGGCCAGGAACTAACTTACTGTCGGAAATTAAAGTGTTTAGATTTCTGAAAAACAAAACACAACGAGACGCTTGGATTGCAGCAGTGAAGAGAGAGGGCTGGATACCGACTTTCAACTCGAGGATATGTAGCGCACATTTTATATCTGGTAAGTAAATGACGTTTTTGTAAGTGAATTATTATTATTATTACTATATTAATTTGTTTTCCATATGTTCACTAGTTAAGTAACGTTATGCTGAATCTAAATTTGAGCTAGCATTGTGGCTCCGTCATTGTTTTCAATTGTAGATTGCTAGGGTTAGCATTTTGTTATGGTTGTAGTTTTATTTCCGTTTTCATGTCTAAATATTCTGCTGTAATTAGGAAAGTACGTTAGCAGTTTACATTAGTTGTCTAGCTATCTCTTCAGCTGACAGATGCAATGTGTAACACTTTAGAATATAGATATATGTTTTATTGTGTAACATTAGCTAACTGCATTACTTTACAAAAGATAATGGTAACGTTAAACATTTTTTTCCCCTTCATTTATTAAGCTTCGTTAATGTTAATTCCATCATGCACTAATGTAACTAACATTATTATTTGTATCATTTAACTTAACTAACCTGGGTAAGTTAAATATTGAAGAAATATTATTTAATTAAAATAAATGTTTTTAGTTACTGTGCGTTTTAATCCGATTTTACCATATGATGGAATTTTGTTCATTCACAAACAAGCAATACTGTTCTTTATGAACTTTTGGAAATGTATATTAATTTATATAAATAAATGCATTAAAATGTTAATTGTTTTTTCATGATGCCTAAAAGATTTACTAATTGACCCTTTTAAAAGTGTTAAATGGTGGCATGCAGTGGTCACACTGGTAACTAGTTAGTTTATTAGTAGATATCAATTGAATATCTACAAATTGAGACCACTCAGCTGCTAGCATGAAATTAAAGGAACACTCCACTTTTTTTGAAAATAGGCTCATTTTACACCTCCCCTAGAGTTAAAAAGTTGAGATTTACCGTTTTTGAATCCATTCAGCCGATCTCCGGGTCTGGCAGTAGCACTTTTAGCTTAGTTTAGCATAGATCATTGAATCGGATTAGACCGTTAGCATCTCGCTTGTTTCGATATTTTTCCTATTTAAAACTTGACTCTTCTGTAGTTACATCGTGTAATAAGACCGACGGAAAATGAAAAGTTGTGATTTTCTAGGCTGATATGGTTAGGAACTATATTCTCATTCCGGTGTAATAATCAAGGAACTTTGCTGCTGTACCATCTGTGCAGCAGGTGCAGTGATATGACGCAGCGCCCGCAAAATTTCAAAATTATCCCAATAATGTTTTTCTACGTTTGTCTTTAGGCAAGCCATCAGATGACCCTCTAAGTCCAGACTACATTCCATCAAAGCTTCCACACAGACCTGACCCCTCCAGAAAAAATGGACCGATATCAGAGGTATACGAGATGAGCACTACAGTTCAGCCTACGGAGGAAGTAGAGGACATGGACACAGATGTAACAGAAGTTAAGTCCTACAGTGATATGTGTGTTGGAACAGATCTCACTATGAGGGATATTGAAGACATGGAGAAACTGAACTCATCTTACAAAGAGCAAGTCAGAAGCCTAGAGTCAAAGGTTCAAACACTCACGTGTTTGAAGGATTTAAAGGATGATCAGATCATTCACTTCTACACTGGCCTTCACTCATCCAAAGTCTTCTTCGCACTTCTGACATATCTCTAAATATGGAAACTTTGGATTTACTACTAACCCAACTTCTTCCACCCTCAAGCTGTCATGACAAGTCATCTGGTTTGAAGTAAAGGCTTCTCTAGCTAGTTTTTCATTGTTATTTCCCCAAGCTAAGGCTTGTGCATTTCTGCTGGATGTGTAACCCATGATTTTAGAAGTCAAGCTAGCTTGACTTCTCTTGCATCTTAACACTTCATTAAAGTGACTTGCAGTGATTCGTCCCTGTCTCTGCTCGAACCACTGTTCAGAAGAAGACTGACCCCGTGTACTCTCTTGGAGGTGCTTACAATTCAGTTCACTAAAATGTGCAGGGATGGTTTGCATGATTTTATCCAGCTAATTTTGTAGTTTATCTCGTGACGGTAAACTGTACTTCTCATCAAACAAATGTGTAAGGGGCTTTGGCAGGTTTGTTGCATTTACAGTGCTGTCAGTACAAGGTGTTTCACTCTGAACCACTACTTGTGATTCCTTGAGTGGTTCTGCCTCAGCTGCAGTGAGAATATCAACCCTGTATGTGCTATCCTGCTCTCCCTCAGATGCAGTGTCTGTGTCACTACCAAAAGTCATAGTGGTAAACGGTGCACAGTCTGGGATTTCATTCTGAAATGGGAATCACGTTGAAGTCATCAAATTTATTTGTGTAGCACATATCATTTCCAACAACTTAGTAACACATTTTTATAGTTAATCCAGATATTATGTACAATGTCAAAATCATAACTACTTCTCTATGACCTGCTCTGTCCCTACAAGGTTCCTATTTCAACACCTTGTGTGTTTATGACAATGTATGGAAAAAATGAAATATTGAAATATCTTCCTATGTGATTTTCAATGATATAGTCACATACATTGAAATATACATGGATTTAGTCACACACAAGTGCCACTATATCCATGTGCACATCAATGTTTGTGGCTATATCCATGAAAACCATCTATGATATTTTATGCATTTTGCATACATTTTTTCATTTATCTTGTTTCTGAAAATACTTTCCTTACCTTCAAGGACTTAAAAAGCTTGCTTGGTGAGACTGGTGTGACTACAGTGGATGTGATGGGATCCCTACTCTGAATTGCTAGTTGTCTGACAGGTTTGGAAAAGTCAATGTCTGGTTTTGGATCAATCTAAAACAAAGTGGGATTACACACTGACTAAACTGCAAGTATCTACTTTTATATAAAACCAACAAAACGTGATGAATTAGAATGTAATTTTAATTAGATAAAAAAGACACTGTTGGAAAGAAAAGTGTGGATCAGTCCAGCAGGGGGCGTTAATAGATTGTCTTATCACCAATACCTGCCTGAAGTATTGTTATGTGCATATGCGGAAGTAGACCTAGTTTGCAATGGAACGACAAGCAGAAGGACACTAGCTCTTTAGTATTGTTTATGTAGATAATATTGCTATGGTGACATTGTGCGTGCAGACAAATTGTAAGTATTATCATATATTTGTGAGAATGAGTAAACTTTATTGTAAATTCAGCCGTTTACTGTTTGCCGCCGGATGACGGAATGACTAAGCACTTGTTTTCTGTCAGCTGCGACAGATACACTTAACGCGAGCCTTTGTATCTCGCATTTTAATTGTTGCTGAGTAAATGTAACTTTGCCTTTTGCTTTATGAGAAGGACTTGTAACTATCGTTGTTACTGTCGCTGTTTAAGTTACTTATACTTCGTGCTCTTTAGATATTATTTCCAGATAGTTCTCTGTTCATAGTAATGCCAACTGGAATATGTCTTTGTTATAAGATGGTTTAATGATCATTTATTGTAATTTACGATTGATTCATGTTTGTTGTGATTATACTAAGAAATCTGTTATTTCTTTATGTAGAACCACATCACCTTCTCTATCCACCTGTAACTTTAAAGAAGCTGCTGGAATAAAGATAATTGTAAATGATAACAAAGACTCGTGCATTCTAACAGATGCCCTACAGTGATCACAATTCCAAACTAGCACAATATAGTAATCCTCCACTACAGACACGTTAGCCAGCATTGAATTGCATGCATCTTCTTGTTTCTTCGTGACCACACACAGGGCTCAGATGTTACAGATGGAGCGTTCAAACCTTCTCTCACACACTGTTCCACCGCAACAAGGATCGCAGCAACATGGCTACACACTTCACCTAATCTAACCACAAACATTTAAAAACGTATGGAATAATTATGTATGCAGTAAGTTATGACCGAACAAAATAATTAATTTATTAGAATTCAGTTAGCAGCGTAAGTTATTATTAACATAGATATACAGACTTACCCAGCCATGCAAGTGCAATGCCCACTAATAACCTCCCCGGTCACCTTAGCAACGAACCAAGCGGAGTACGTTTTTGACAACGTTTGACTTGCTCCAACCTCACCAAACACAAGATAAACGTTGTCCACATTATATGAGCAAATGCTTCCAACTTTTCCGCTAACGAAGTAATTGTAGGCATCCAGACTACGATATGCCTTTACCGCTTCTCTTGTGTAGACGCACTCGGTCTCAACCAGATAATGATACACGTCTGGATACGTTATTTCAGGTAACGTTAAACGTTTAAGGTTCTGAGTGAAAAGTTGTCGCCTCAGTGTCTCATTTAATGGGTCCGGTAATTCAACTTTATCGTCTATTTTTAGTTTTTGAAAATATCTTAACTGTTCTGTTTTAGCTAGACTAAAAAAGTATGTGCTAGTCATTTTGTTTTGACAGGTCTGTGATTTAAAAATGGCGCTACCGGAAATGCTTCAAGGCCAGACATGCGCAGTAGCGTCCCAACGCCTTTGTTATTGTTTACATCCTTGAAATGGTCTATAGAGAGTGAAATGTCTAAAAAATAAAAATAGAAGACGTGTGTGTTAGCATGGATGATTTACATGAAATTTAATCTGTGCAACACTGTGCATAAGATGGCTTTCAGTTCAATATAATAACAAAAAACGACATTTTGGTTTTTTATTCAACTAATAAGGTGGGCACGCTGTGATCTGTACTATATTTTTACTGTAATTGACAGTTATCGGCAAAAAAATTAAAATAAAACAACAACACGGGAGTGGGAGGGAATGGGAGTCATTCTTCCGGGAGTGGAACGGGATTTTCCTCCAGTTTTTTCGTGGGATTGGGACGGGAAGAGATTAAAGTTTGTGATGCATTTTGGAAACAGGAGATGAGCCCCTGGTCTAATGCGCCACCTGGCTTGAGAAACCCGTTCTCAAAGGCTTACTTTTAGTCATTATTTGGGTAGCACACATATTCTGAATGCCTTCGGCAGAATTCAAATGAGCCATTTTAATCTAGATTAATTCAAAAATTAATCTATGCCCACCACTAATATATATACATATATATATATATATATATATAAATGCTATAGCAGGGATATATAAAAACGACAAAAAATATTTGGAATTACGGAGACCCAATGATGGACATGAATAATGGAAACAAACGATGGTAAACAATCTCTCTGAAAAATATTTGAGCTAGTCATCCTTTTGAATCTTACATGAATGAATATTTAGTGTGTCTCAGTGGTTCTGTGTCGTGTGATTTCTTTATGATTCCTGAATGTTTCTGTATGTAGAATGGATCTGAATTAAATGCATCATCTGATAGCATCCTCTATTTGCACACAAGGTCATGTCTTTCTTTCACGCGTGAAACACAAAGCAAGATGCTTACTGTACACATGCTTATGATGTTCTTCTTCATACAAAAGCATTATATAGTGAGCTAAGCTCCAAAAAGGACAAAAACATGTCATAAAAGATTGCTACATATACACTTAATTGCATTGACATGAAATCTTATAAAATATTTGAAAGTATATTAAAAACAGTATAGCAGATAACATTATTCATGAAACAAAAGCCCACATAAGTGGACTTAAACATAAAAATACAAATATTATTAAATAAATGACACGTTTCAATAGATATTACATAAAAGTGTTTTAATTTACCATAAACGCTTACCAGTACATTTGGCAGTAAATGTTAACCATATTTCAAAGACAACAGAACTATGAAATTATAACAAAAGATGTACTTAAGTCATACTCAGTGGGTCAAAAATAACTCTCAAGTAACTACATTTAAAATAAGTGCAGATATAAACTAGAATATTATTTTTATTTAATTGTAAATAACATGCAATCATGTGTCCAAAAACATCTCAGGTTACACATGTAACCACGGTTCCCTGAGAATAGGGAACGAGACGCTGCGTCCTCTAGAGGCTGCTATGGGAACGCCTTCAGCGTGACCGGTGTCTGAAGCATGAATGAAAAAACGACAATGAACTTGACATTGGCAGGCGGCAGCCTATGACGTAAGCATCTGCGGGTATAAAAGAGCACCTATGTAATACGTCGTCCACTTTGTCTGAAGGAGATGCAGGAATGCCTGAAGCATGGCCAAGAGACGCAGGGTCTTGTTCCCTATTCTCAGGGAACCACGTTACATGTGTAACCCGAGACGTTCCCTTCCAAAAGGGAACACTACACTGCGTCCTCTAGAAGATGCTATATGGAAACGATATACCCATGCTGCCATGCTGAGGGATGAGTACCCAAATACTGGATTCCCTGGGTCAAAGACTCAAAGGAACATCATCCTTGCCCCAGCAAATCACTGTAGCCAGGGCCTGAGCCAAAATCCTCCTAAAGGCAAGCTCAAAAGCTCGCCACATCATAAACTAGCTCACCCACCAAAGTATGGAACTCTAAGAGTAAAGGTCTCAGCATAATGACTCTCTAACGAGAGGAGACCTAGCTACACTCAATGCTGCAGACAGTTAGTGAGGCTCAGAAGAAAGAGCCTACCCATTAATACTGCCTAACGGAGCTCTGGAGAGCGGAGGCTTCAGCTTTACGACTCTCTAAAATGGGAGGAGACCTGACTGCAATCAGCGCTACAGACTAGCTGTCTCTAGCTACTCAGACAAGCGAGGCTCACAATAGAGCCTACATACTAGTGGTGCTGCCTAAGTGGAGCTCTGGAGAGCGGAGGCTTCAGCAGGATGACTCTCTTAACGAGAGGAAGCCTACAACACTCAACCCTAGTTGATGGGCAATTAAGAGTGGAGGTCTCAGCATAATAGCCCTCCAAAACGAGAGGGGACCGGACTACACTCAGTGCTACAGACATCTAGCGAGGCTCACAATAGAGCCTACATAATAGTGGTGCTGCCTAAGTGGAGCTCTGGAGAGCGAGGCTTTAGCGGAATGCCTATCAACACTCAACCCTAGTTGAGGAGCTCTGAAGAGTTAAGGTCTCAACATAACAACTCTCTCAGCGAGAGGAGATCTGACTACACTCAACGATAGAGACAGTTAGTGAGGTTAAAAGAAAGATCCTATATACTAATAGTACTGCCTGAGCAGAGCTCTAAGCAGAGCTCAATCAAAGGGAGGGGAGAACTACCAGGCTCAAGAACAGCTGATCGGTGTGTCTAACTGCCTAGGCAGCCGCGAGACCTGTAACCGCGGGTGGGACGCGCTCAATTCTCAACTTTTTAAGAGAAATAAAGCATCCGTGGCATACTTAAGGTGATCACTTCCCACAGCGTGCATTTAGCTCCCTCCAAGAGCCAAACACACTCTGTTCAAACCCTAAACTATTCAAGAATCAGGAGAGAACAGAAACTGCCAAGAATACAAAACTTATTCAACTCCCTCAAGAAGCGAACGCGCTCGTGCAAACGCTGACTAAAACTCGAGCAAAACCTCTGCCGGTAGTAGCCACAAGAATGCAAACAAAGAGCAAATCCTATTCTCTCATGAGTCAAACACAAGGGCTTGAAGACAAAGAAGAGGATGATGTATTACACAGGTGCTCTTTTATACCCACAGACGCTTACGTCATAGGCTGCCGCCTGCCAATGTCAAGTTCATTGTTGTTTTTTCATTCATGCTTCAGACACCGGTCACGCTGAAGGCGTAGTGTTCCCTTTCGGAAGGGAACATTATATTCAGATTGCACTTACATAAAATATATTATGTCTGTACTCTTTTCAAAAGTATGCAAAAATGTACTACAATTTTACGAGGGATGATATGACTTGTGTGCTCTGTTTCAAGTCTTCTCATGTCGTTCTTTTTGAGTTTACATAAAGGTCCAGTATATGCCTATTTTTATACACAAATGTAGTATTGTTCAGTGTTGAGTATGGAATTATAATAAGAACTTCCATACATGAATATGAATCAGGCTGATATGATTTGTGTTGACTTAAAGGCCAAGTACAAAGCTAACATTAAGACCTTCAGTGAGAGCTGAAGAGCCCTTAAAATATCATTGATGGTTTAATCTTCAGTGGCGTCGAATACTCCATCCTGATAATGAAGAAAAGCAGGGACATTTGCTAGGGATAGATAGTGTGAAAGATCAATGGTCAGGTAAAAAAAAATAAACATCCTGGTGCTGTAAAATTCAGTGTGTGATTCTCACAGCTGGGAGCAAAAACCCCTGACATACTCATTCAAAGGATGTAAGATCATTTGACTATATAGACATAATGTGATCTTCAACCCAGATCTAATTGTTAAATACAGTCATGGTCTAACTTTGCATTTTTTCATTTCTGGTTCCATCATCCCAAAATAAATGGGTTTTTAAAATGTATGTACTGTTCCAGATGGAACTGACAAACCCAGACACAACAGTATTTAATTCAAACAGCAGTGGATTTTATGGTTACATCGCAATTTTTGGTGTGTGTGTGTGTGTATGTGTCTTGAACTAAAAAAGTGGCTAAATGGAATTACAGAGGTTATCCGGGACATGAACAAACATCATATACTCACTACCACTTTTGTGTTTAAGCCCATTCTCTTGCGCACTATTCCAAATCAAACATTCCAATTAGTAGATTTCAAATACAGATCGACATTTTAAAAAGTCTATTTTTTTCTGAGACAATTTTTGGTCAGTAATAATGATATAACTTCTTGCAGTAGCATACAAAGTCACCTCCTGATGCTTCATTTTAAGAGAAATTCTGAAATTTCAGAATTTATGAAAGGTTTGCAACAGTGACGTACTATAATTTGATCTTGACACATTTTCTCTGGCATATCTTGCTATAATGAAGCTCCAGGAACCTACAGAAGCTAGATGACATGAGGAGGACAGTTTGACCCTATACAGGCTGTCACGTTGACACACCAGTGACAGTTGTGGTCCTAATCAACACGATGGCTCTCGATGATTCCTGTGCAAGCTAAAGTCAGCACACGGATGAGTGAGTCTGTGTAAGTCGTCCATCTATGAAGAGGGATTACTCAAAATTATGTGCATGGTGCAAATGATTATGATTACAGGATGTCAAACTGGAGTTATTTTTCCTTGGGAAGTGGAGGTGGAATTGAAAACCACTGGATGACATTTGCAGTCAATTCAGACATAGCTGGAATGGATCGATACACCTCTAAACTGTCTCCTGCTGTTGATTATGGTGCAGGGACGTTCTTGCTGGTGGTTGGTAAGTGCTGTTTTTCACACTGCTATTGAAAAATACAAGCAAGGTTTTACATTTTCTACATTAATGACAACCCTCTGAATTATACCTAGGAAGTCAAGATGAGTGTCTGAAGAGTGATAAAAAGTTTCAGAACCTTCTTCCAGGTTCTGTTTAAATATGAATGATTGTCACTGGTGAAATATATCATCTGTAGAATCCACATTCTCAGATTTGATAAATGCATTTAGTTTAAATGAGAAACTAAAACATTCACAAAAGAAATAAAAAAATCCAAATTTTTGGAAACTTTTCCAAAACTGTCCAAGTTTTTTACCCAGCGCTGGGTTGTGTTTTAGACTGTATGATATTAATGATTGCTCAATGACATCTTATCTCAGAATGGATTTGATGCTAAACAAACTACAACTCAAACATAAATCATGCAAACTAGATGCAGAATGCACAGTTCAATTGATGAAATATCAGTAGTTGACATTGATTGGTGACATGACTTACTGGAAATGACAAAGCAATGGTTTCATACAATGTTCAAAGCCTTGCAATCCAGAGTTTTAGTCATTATTTCAGTCTGTATAAGCCTCACGTACAGATTGATCACTCATTAAATTACATAAAATAATCAAATCGAGCCTCTGTCCCAGGTTGCATTCAGATCAACCAGATGTTTTATATTAAATCTTGATGGAGATTATGTCATTGACGCAGTATATTATGCGATTCACCATTGTTAGCAGCAATGTACAGAAAGAAATGTCAAAGTCAGAGAGCCATGGAAACCAAAGTCTATTTTATATTGCAGCTGAGACAAGTTACTTACACATAAATTCAGGTATTTAAGACTTCAGTTTTTTAAAGTGCACATATATGAATAGGACCATGTTATGCTCTTTACAACAAACTAAATATTCTGCAAAAGATTCTCCACAGCAGCATTCAAAGGGGTGGTGAATTGGGCAACACAGTTTGTATTTACACTAATTCCATATTAGTTAAGTTTTATCTAGTTTAGAGTGTTATAATGACTTTTTAGCTATGTATATGTACTGCTGAAAGAGATCTACTGAATGCCAGTAGAGACCTCTATGAATCTAGAAATATTAATTGCTCACTATGGATGTATTTTTTATATTTGTCTGCACTTGATATTCATCAACGCACAAAAATGAAAAGGTCTTGCTCCGAGAATCAATTCAAGTATAATACCTGCCGTTCTAAATACACAAAGTTCTTTATTTCCATCTGCGTATAGTTCCATGAACCTTTAACATCCAAGGAATTCCACACAAGGCTCTTAAGATTTTCAACATGTTCTTCACGTTAAAAACTTTTTTATTATTATTAACAATTAACAATATTAATTTAACAATATTAACAATATTCTATTAACATTTTTTTTGGGGGGGGGGGGGGGGGGGTATAAGTGCATATACTGTGGAGCAGAATAAATGCTCTTTTCATCTCTTTGTTTTATTTACAAATTCAAAAATGTTTACTTTACAGTGTATATAAGGTGATTACAAACTGAACACACAAAGGTATCTTTACATTGCAATACAATCAGTCCTACTGAAGGTAGTGTTTTTCAGCTTTCGGACAGAGCAGCGTTTCCTGTAGTTCCCACCTGATGTGCTCAAGTGTAAGTGTTTGTGATCCACTGAGCAGTACAAAGGAAATCACTGAGCCGATGAACGTCTTTGTGATGCTCTCACATCTCTTCTTGACTGTGTGCAAATCTCTAAGAATGCACTAATAAATATCAGACAAATTTACCCAATTTCTGACTTTCCCCAATATTGTACTGTTGTAGGAGCACAAGTAAATGAGCAGCACTTCAAATCTTATCTTTAGATTCTAGTTATGTAATCAGTTAACAGCTCAGTACATTAAATTAACACCAGTTTAATGCTTTCCTGCAAAGTACACAATGCCACGTCAGGAGCTTTATCTGATTAGAGTGAGATTAAACTAAATATAAAGCAATATTGTTATTTTGCTTAATCACGTCCTAGCACCTCACAATAGAGCTAGAGTGCAGAAAAAACATGCTCTAATATTTTTTCTAATTAACAGTTGCCTGTGTACTCTGCTATCAATGCAAGAGCAGTGAAATTACATATTAATGTCAGAGTGCCACAGTTGTCATGCAACAGCTTTAAAGAATACCTGTTAGGCTTTTCTGAGATTCTGTTTTAACCCTGTCATAATGTTAAAGTCCCTGATTTATTGATTGGGAGGAGAAATGGACTAAGATCATTTCTCATTGGCCGAGACGCCAGATGCATCTGCATCCCATGGGATGTGTCTAAAAGCCGAGTTTAAAACCTCAGGACATAATCAAATCGCTCTCTCGTGAAGTTTTAACCATTATATATATATATATATATATATATTATATTTACACCATATATACATACATACATACAATTCACTGCTGTTTCCAGCTCCAATGTACACTAGCGGCTGTAATACGGCAATTATTTGTATTCCTTTTCAAACAAATTATGATTATGGGGCAGATTTTTTACCATTGTGAATCATTTGTAAACATGCATTTGCATCTCATAACCATCTCTATATGTATGGCTTTTTGGACATAATAAACTTGCTCGGTAGCTTACCTGGTGCACTGCACTTGCAACAAAGCATTAACCTATTAGCCAATGGACATTGCAAGATTTTTGTATATCTTTTACAGATAGAACTGCTTGTGCCACTCACTAGATATTTCACATGGAAGTGTTGCAAAATAAGCAAGAAGCAATGAAATGTAATTTTGCAGAAATGCCATCACAGGCAAATATTTCCAATGGGCCTGGCTGGGTTGCATAAAATGCAAAGCCTACAAACAAACATTATAATTGTCTTTTTAAAGTGGTTAATGGCACATAAAAGTAGCAGATTATACAAGTCATTGGAAATGGATGTGCTAAATGATGAAAATATTTGAGTATTTGAATATATTGGAAGTATATGAGTTTTTCCAAAATAAAAATACAAAACAAATCTGATCTAAAATCTTCCTCTTCAGTGTCCTCCTATCACAGTAATCACAGGTGTAGAGAATCATGGAATCATATTAACTTTGAATATTTTCAAATATTATGACCACAAACTTTTTCTTGTGAAATAATCTGATTAAAAAGGGTGCTTTTGCTGTCTTTCTTTTAAATAAATCCCACTTGGTTTGATATTGTGATTCAAGAATATTCCTTTCAGTTGTGGAACACAGTTTTATGGTTTTACATGGACAGTCTTTAAAATACATAAAAGCTTAAGCTTTTAATTCGCCTCAGGCTCCATGACTGCAGCTGCTTGAAACTGAATAATGTAAAATCGAATATTACTGTACAGATACCATCTCTCAAAAGGCCACTCTTGCTTTTCTTAAAAATATTTCTAAGAACACGGTTGACTGCACAAGAGCATCAGTCAGATATCTTCCTTGCTTTCATACTGCTGTTGGCTAGATTGCAACATTGACATGACATGCCTTGCTGTTCAACCCAGGATCTGCTAAATTGATCTTTGGGTCGATTTATCATCACAAACAGATGACGTAGAATATTTTTTCAGCTGAAGAGTCATCGTGATTTCTTAGTGACATTTAGATTTTTCACTGGTATTTCCATGAATTCTTCAGCTTACTGAGATAAACAAAAAAGCATTGAGAAATATGATATCCATATTGTCAGATGAGAGATGGGGTCGAGGACTCAAATGCAGAGATTTAGTTATTTTTAATAATAAAATAAAACAAAGAACAAAAACTACCCCCAAGGGGAAAAACAAGCAGGCAGGAAGGCAGAAGACTGCCTTCAAACATCACAGTCAAACATCAAACACAGGAAACTCACATGACGCAAGACAACGGATCAGCACAGGACTGCAGACACAAGGAGACTATATAGGGAGACAAACGAGGGTAATGAGGGAGACACAGCTGGAGCCACTGAAACAATGATTAAGTAACAAGATGGGAGGGGACAGACAATCGACATGGGAGCACATGGCACCAACAAACAACAAGCCATGTGCTCAACACAGAGACATCTGGTGGCCAGCCTGGGCACACCAGCAGGACCGTGACATAACCCCCCCTTTAAGGAGCGGATCCCAGACGCTCCACACACACTAAACAGAAAAATGTCTAGGAGGGAGGTGGGCCAGGCCCGTGGAGTGGAAGAGGGCCTGGAGCAATGGGCACACAGGGGTGCCAAGGTGGGGCTGGCCCTAGAGCGGGCTCTGTGAGTTCCCAGACTGGAGCGGTGTCCAGGACTGGAGTGGACTGCATGGGCTCCCGGACTGGAGCGTGCTCTGGGGCGGACTCTGTCGGCTCACGGGGCGGAGCGGGCTCTGGAGCGGACTCCGTGGTCTCCCGGATCGGAGCGGAATGCGTGGGCTCCCGGAACGGAGCGGACTGCGTGGGCTCCCGGAGCGGACTCCGTGGGCTCACGGGGCGGAGCGGGCTCTGGAGCGAACTCTGTCGGCTCACGGGGCGGAGCGGGCTCTGGAGCGGACTCAGTCGGCTCACGGGGCGGAGCGGGCTCTGCAGCGGACTCTGTCGGCTCCCGGAACGGAGCGGGCTCTGGAGCGGACTCTGTCGGCTCCCGGAACGGAGCGGGCTCTGGAGCGGACTCTGTCGGCTCCCGGAACGGAGCGGGCTCTGGGGTGTACTCCATCCTGAAGGTTGAGCCGCTTAAACTCAGAGCCAGATTGATGTACCCCTCTGTCGGCTCCCGGAACGGAGCGGGCTCTGGAGCGGACTCTGTCGGCTCCCGGAACGGAACGGGCTCTGGAGCGGACTCTGTCGGCTCCCGGAACGGAGCGGGCTCTGGAGCGGACACTGTCGGCTCCCGGAACGGAGCGGGCTCTGGAGCAGACTCTGTCGGCTCCCGGAACGGAGCGGGCTCTGGAGCGGACTCTGTCGGCTCCCGGAACGGAGCGGGCTCTGGAGCGGACTCTGTCGGCTCCCGGAACGGAGCGGGCTCTGGAGCGGACACTGTCGGCTCCCGGAACGGAGCGGGCTCTGGAGCAGACTCTGTCGGCTCCCGGAACGGAGCGGGCTCTGGAGCGGACTCTGTCGGCTCCCGGAACGGAGCGGGCTCTGGAGCGGACTCTGTCGGCTCCCGGAACGGAGCGGGCTCTGGAGCGGACTCTGTCGGCTCCCGGAACGGAGCGGACTGCGTGGGCTCCCGGAACGGAGCAGACCCTGGAGCGGACTCTGTCGGCTCCCGGAACGGAGCGGGCTCTGGGGTGTACTCCATCCTGAAGGTTGAGCCGCTTAAACTCAGAGCCAGATTGATGTACCCCTCTGTCGGCTCCCGGAACGGAGCGGGCTCTGGAGCGGACTCTGTCGGCTCCCGGAACGGAACGGGCTCTGGAGCGGACTCTGTCGGCTCCCGGAACGGAGCGGGCTCTGGAGCGGACTCTGTCGGCTCCCGGAACGGAGCGGGCTCTGGAGCGGACTCTGTCGGCTCCCGGAACGGAGCGGGCTCTGGAGCGGACTCTGTCGGCTCCCGGAACGGAGCGGACTGCGTGGGCTCCCGGAACGGAGCAGACCCTGGAGCGGACTCTGTCGGCTCCCGGAACGGAGCGGGCTCTGGAGCGGACTCTGTCGGCTCCCGGTACGGAGCGGAATGCGTGGGCTCACGGGGCGGAGCGGACTCTGTCGGCTCCCGGAACGGAGCGGGCTCTGGAGCGGACTCTGTCGGCTCCCGGAACGGAGCGGGCTCTGGGGTGGACTCCATCCTGAAGGTTGAGCCGCTTAAACTCAGAGCCAGATTGATGTACCCCTCCAGTGAATCCTCGGGCATAAACCTCAATGGTCTGGTCTCCCTGGTGGACGTTGGGAATCTTACGCCCTGGACCCATGGTTGCCGGTTGCCCCCTCTGCTGAGTCCTCATGTGGCTGATCCGTTCTGTCAGATGAGAGATGGGGTCGAGGACTCAAATGCAGAGATTTAGTTATTTTTAATAATAAAATAAAACAAAGAACAAAAACTACTCCCAAGGGGAAAAACAAGCAGGCAGGAAGGCAGAAGACTGGAGCACAGTCAAACATCAAACACAGGAAACTCACATGACGTAAGACAACGGATCAGCACAGGACTGCAGACACAAGGAGACTATATAGGGAGACAAACGAGGGTAACGAGGGAGACACAGCTGGAGCCACTGAAACAATGATTAAGTAACAAGATGGGAGGGGACAGACAATCGACATGGGAGCACATGGCACCAACAAACAAGCCATGTGCTCAACACAGAGACATCTGGTGGCCAGCCTGGGCACACCAGCAGGACCGTGACACATATACTGTATTGGCAAAAAAAAACGATAAATGGATTGTCTACACAGGGCACTGAGACTGTACCACCTATAGCCATAAAATCTGTTTGCATATTGCAAATGATTCAAAGGTTGAACCTTTGAACCCAAAACAAAGGTAGGGAATGAGGATCATTCAAGCTTACTAAATATATAGCCTGCTATATTCACAAAAGTATACATTATTTCAACAGCATCTTTAAACAACGTTTTGGCAACCACAACAGTCAACACATGGCTAAAAAGTTAGATCAACAAGACATACAGGTTGTCATTATCAACTTATTATAAATTTATTTTAGATTTAAAATGACTAAAATGTTATTTGCCTATTAACAAATTGTTCCAGGGGTAACAAGATGCAGATGAGAATGAATCATTACTGAGTGCCAACAACAAATGAAATCCTGCACATTAATAGGCCTACTTTATTGATTGTTGCCATATCGTCAAACTGTTATAACCTTGAAAAAATTCAGTTTAGAACACATAAATAATTCTGTGGGGAAGCTCGTTTTGTCTATTAACGCAGCAGGTCAATGCCTGAGTGACGAACGACAAAAAGACAGAAAAATGTAATTGCGGTACAACAATTAACCAGCAGCCTTGACATATAACACAAATAATTGTGATTATGTAGGCAGGCGCTGAAAAGAGTGAATAAAAATACGTAAAAGACTTACCTCGTGATGCTCTTGATGGAATATAAACAAAACTCCCAAAATTATCCATAATCCAAAATGAAACAGGAAACTCTCGACTAGATTAAGTTTAATTACCATAACCTTGTAAAAAATATACAGGTGCATCTCAATAAATTAGAATGTCGTGGAAAGTTCCTTTATTTCAGGAATTCAACTAAAATTGTGAAACTCGTGTATTAAATAAATGTAATGCACACAGACTGAAGTAGTTTAAGTCTTTGGTTCTTTTAATTGTGATGATTTTGGCTCACATTTAACAAAAACCCACCAATTTACAATATCGACTAATTAGAATATGGTGACATGCCAATCAGCTAATCAACTCAAAACAGCTGCAAAGGTTTCCTGAGCTTCAAAATGGTCTCTCAGTTTGGTTCACTAGACTACACAATCATGGGGAAGACTGCTGATCTGACAGTTGTCTAGAAGACAATCATTGACATCCTTCACAAGGAGGATAAGCCACAAACATTCATTACCAAAGAAGCTGACTGTTCACAGAGTGCTGTATCCAAGCATGTTAACAGAAAGTTGAGTGGAAGGAAAAAGTGTGGAAGAAAAAGATGCACAACCAACCGAGAGAACTACAGCCTTATGAGGATTGTCAAGCAAAATCAATTCAAGAATTTGGGTGAACTTCACAAGGCTGAGGCTGGGGTCAAGGCATCAAGAACCACCACACACAGATGTGTCAAGGAATTTGGCTACAGTTGTCGTCAGAGGCGTCTTACCTGGGCTAAGGAGAAGAACTAGACTATTGCCCAGTGGTCCAAAGTCCTCTTTTCAGATGAGAGCAAGTTTTGTATTTCATTTGGAAACCAAGGTCCTAGAGTCTGGAGGAAGAGTGGAGAAGCTCATAGCCCAAGTTGCTTGAAGTCCAGTGTTAAGTTTCCACAGTCTGTGATGATTTGGGGAGCAATGTCATCTGCTGGGGTTGGTCCATTGTGTTTTTTGAAAACCAACGTCACTGCACCCGTTTATCAAGAAATTTTGGAGTACGTCATGTTTCCTTCTGTTGAGCAGGTTTTTAAAGATGCTGATTTCATTTTCCAGCAGGATTTGGCACCTGCCCACACTGCCAAAAGCACCAAAAGTTGGTTAAATGACCATGGTGTTGGTGTGATTGACTGGCCAGCAAACTCACCAGACCTGAACACTATAGAGAATCTATGGGGTATTGTCAAGAGGAAAATGAGAAACAAGAGACCAAAAAATGCAGATGAGCTGAAGGCCACTGTCAAAGAAACCTGGGCTTCCACACCACATCAGCAGTGCCACAAACTGATCACCTCCATGCCACGCCGCATTGAGGCAGTAATTAAACCAAAAGGAGCCCCTACCAAGTATTGAGTACATATACAGTAAATGAACATACTTTCTAGAAAGCCAACAATTCACTAAAAATGTTTTTTTATTGGTCTTATGAAGTATTCTAATTTGTTGAGATGAATTGGTGGGTTTTGTTAAATGTGAGCCAAAATCATCACAATTAAAAGAACCAAAGACTTAAACTACTTCAGTCTGTGTGCATTTAATTTATTTAATACAAGAGTTTCACAATTTGAGTTGAATTACTGAAATAAATGAACTTTTCCTGGACATTCTAATTTATTGAGATGCACCTGTGTGTGTATATATATATATATATATATATATGAAAAAAATATTATACTGTTGTTTTTTTTCTGCTAACATTTAACAGTAATTAAAAAAATATTTAAATTATATTTTAAAGTTAAATAAAATAACAACAAAAACAAAAATATTATTTCTGCCATTTAAAAAAGAAATGTCCTGGCATTTACCACGCTGCCAAATATACCAGCTGCCATACACAATTTATTCTACTTTGGCTGGATGAATGTAATGTTATTTTATCTTATACAGTAAAGAAGATACAATGCTGTCTCTAAAATCATCAATGAAACAATCTTGCTATTAAGTTTATTGATCAAGAATTAGATTTTAACTTTTTTACCACTTATTTTTTCTAGCCATTCTCTCCATCCTGGGCAACGCAGCTGTCCTGGTAACAGCTGCCTGGCGTCACGGCGTTCTCAAAGCTCCTGAGCTCCTCACGGTCAATCTGGCTGTGACTGACATTGGAATGGCTCTCAGCATGTACCCACTCTCAATCGCCTCTGCCTTCAACCACACCTGGATTGGAGGAGACCCTTCCTGCCTGTACTATGGCCTGATGGGTATGATCTTCAGCGTGGCCAGCATCATGACCCTGGCTGTTATGGGGTTAGTGAGATATCTGGTGACAGGAAACCCTCCGAAATCAGGTACTGTGCTGACTCCATTGAGGCCTAAATTACATTTATAATCAGCATTTGAAAATGTAAAAACATTAATTACTTATTTTAGTAATTTATTGCTTATTGATTCAGCATTTAATTTCATTTCATTGTTGTTGCATCTAAGGACATTGGGTTGTGTGACACAAAAGGTCAATGTGTGTTTAATGAACCATATTTTTATTCTTGGCAATAATAGTGGAACTGTTCAATTGCGTTTATGTTGCAATGATTTTAAAGTTTGAGTCCACACTGCTTGACTTTCAAAACTGAACCCAGACTAATACATATTCAATGTAAAAAGTGTAGCAACTAGCCCAAGTCTTTTTTACAAAATGTATAATTTTTTACGATATTATAAATGTTTTAATTGGTCATTAATTTGTACCCAAACCACAGCTGCTTATTTGCTCTCGAAACACAAGGAATATCTATGCTTGAAATCTTTAATGACGCTTGAAAAGGTCAATGAAGAATAGACAAGCATCATGAAATGTGAGAGATCCATTTAAACCCAGTTGGTTTCCAATTAGACAGTTTCTCATTGCTCTGTTTTTCTTTTCCTTTTCAAATTACCAACCTGTTAATTGCCTTCACATTACCTCTCCATTTTCAAAGAAACTCTAAATGAGGAAAAGTAGATTACTGGCAGTGGGATTTACTTGAAGATTCTTCAGTTGTCTTTCTAGGCACTATTTCTAGAAACTCTATTTCTAGACTTTTCATGTTCGATAAAAACTCTAAAGAATGAGCTTTCCCCTATGAAGAACAGCATCAAATAACTTTTTCTTATATCTCTGTTCCAGGTAGCAAGTTTCAAAGAAAAACTATTAGTATATTGATCGGAGTGGTCTGGCTATACTCACTGCTCTGGGCAGTGTTTCCTCTTCTGGGATGGGGAGGGTACGGGCCGGAACCCTACGGTTTGGCCTGCTCTGTGGACTGGGCCGGGTACCAGCACTCCTTAAATGGCTCTTCGTTCATTATGGCTTTGGCCATCCTGTGCACCCTGATCCCATGCGCGGTCATCCTGTTCTCCTACACTGGCATCGCCTGGAAACTCCACAAGGTCTATCAGTCCATCCAGAGTAATGATAACCTGCCCAACTCTGGGGCTGTTGAGAGGAAAGTCACCCTGGTAAGGGATATCCGAAATTGCACACACAAATGTTAAGAGTTTTCTTGATATTGCCAGGCTCCAATCTGACTGGCTAGCTTTACACAATCTACTGTACAAGCTTTTATAAGACCACTGGAATATAAAGTCAAGTTTGCAACGATATAAGGTATCATTCATCTCCATAGCACAAATGGTGTGGGACAAGTTACGCATCAAAGTTTAATGGGTTTGTTTAAATTTCTAACAATAATTATGAGTACTATGCTCACATTTTCAGTTGTTTGGCAAAATCTAGTAATTTAAATAGTTGGTCAAAAATTTGCCATAATGGCCAAGACTAAGAGAAAACTACTTGGTTTTAAAATGGATTCTGTGTGAGCTGCTGACAGACAATAGACCTCGTTTGTCTGCTGAATTTTGTCAAAATTGTCTTAATATGACCTTTAGCATAGCTGTGAAATATTTAATTTCTGATGTTTTCAGGACAAGTGTGGTTTTGATTGCATTCTTTCTTTAAAAAAATCTTTAAAAGTATGTACACAAAATGACAGTTTTTTTAATTTATTTTTTTAAGGACAAGTTTGAAGATTCTCAACCAGCTTTGTATTATTACAGTGTCATGGTATATGCAAATGACCAATTGTATTTTTTCTCCAGGTAACATGAAGAAAAACAAATTAAAGCTGGTTGAAAATCAGCAAACTTGCCTTTTAAGTTTTTAACAACATGCAGGGTCACAGTATGTGCAAACCCTGGAGCGTTCACACATCTGCAGGACGCTTAACAGTTTTTCCTGCTACAGTGTCAGACACTGATTCACACCCCAGCTCCACCTTCTGCCCACAACAGTGCTATGTTTTTATGTTTTATTTATTTTGGCTCAGTTGATTTTAGATCTAAAAATCTTAAACTTAAAACAACTGTTTATTCTGTTCGGTGCCCAGATTATAGAAGTGAGTGAAATGGGTGAAGGTCAAGCTCCATTCAGTCCTTCCTTAAAGGTCACAAATGGATGCAAAATATTTCCCAAAAATGGCCTTGTCATTTTCTAGGCATTTGCATCTAAAGCTTAATAGTTTATTTTCCGGTCTTTTCCCTCTGGAGCTAAGATCTAAATGGTAATCAGGTATTTCTGCAATCTTTTCACTGGATCTGAATCTTAAGCACAGCCTATGTTGTTCATAAGCCTTAATTATTAAATGGTTCATGTGGAGCCATCACTTTAAATCAATGTATTATTGACCTTTCCCCCAGACTACAACAGCAGTAGCATGTCCAACATGAATCACTTTTAAAGGAATAGCTCACCCAAAAATAAAAAAAATCTGAAAATGTACTCAACCTCAGGCCATCTAAAGCCAAGCCCAAAACACTGCACGATTTTAGCAATCCTATAAGATCACTGCGTGTCACACTGTGCGACATGGATCTAATAAACTTGGCTACGATATGTGTGTAGACTGTACGATGATGACACCTATTGACTCGTACAATACGATGCATGTCTCTATAGAAGATTAAAACGTCATCAGCATGCGCTAGCCTAGTGGTAAACATGAAGTACAGTGTGCAGTGTGTTTAGGGCTTAAGATGTAGTTGAGTTTGTTTCTTCATCATTACAGATTTTAAGAAATTAAGCATTATGTCACTTGCTCACCAGTGGATCCTCTGCAGTTAATGGGTGCCGTCAGAATGAGTGTTCAAACTGCTGATAAAAACATCACAATAATCCACAAGTAATCCACACAACAGCAATACTGTGGATAGAGGACTCACGTTTTACAAGTTTGAAGTCACTTCACAAGACGTTAATTAATGGACTGGAGTGGCGTGGATTATTGTGATGTTTTCAGCTGTTTGGTCTTTCATTTTGACGGCACCCATTTTTATTCTGTACAGATGAAGAAATAAACTCATCTACATCTAAGATGCAAATTTGTACGCAAATGTTCACTTTTGGGTGGAATATTCCTTTAACTGCTTTCTGCTTTCAGTTTTTTCTTGTGTTTCAGATGGGCATCCTGATCAGTGCCGGCTTTATTGTATCCTGGGCACCCTACGTGTTCGTCAGTCTCTGGACCATGTTTCACTCTGATGGCAAAGACAGCGTGGCGCCCATTGTCAGCTTGCTACCCTGCCTCTTTGCAAAATGCTCAACGGTGTACAACCCCTTAGTCTACTATGTTTTCCGCAAATCTTTCCGCAGAGAGCTTCGGCAAATCCGGATGTATTGTTGCTGGGATGCTGTGAGCAAAATGGCACTCTGTATAGGTACAGAAAGCTCAGAGGAAACTAGCAGGGCACAAGAGACAGCAGAAAAGTGAACACACACTACATAAAAAGAAAAAGGTTGCCGGATGGTTTGCAATGTGGAAACGCTTCTTCTCTGTGTGCTATGACATTTTCAAGAGCATCATGTCTGTGTCTGCAGCCCAATGTAGTGCACTACAGTCTGTGTGATCATGGGACACGGACTGAAGTAGTTAGCAGAGGAGATTTTTGGAAACATTTAATAAAGATTCATCTTTTGATGCCGGAGAAACTAGCAGCAGTCAAATGCTGCCTGTTTGAACAGCATCTTATTTTTTTACTCCTTTTACCTTATCTTTTACTGCTGCCTAACCTTTTCGCTTTCGGCAGATTATTGTGAGATCAGAGCTATTGTAATCTTTATAAAAGATAAATGCTTTATAAGAAGATAGAATGGTTGCTTGATTGATTTATCAATCGCAAGGAAGATTGTTTTTTTTGCAAAACTTAGTCTCAAGAATTTTTTGTCTTATGTTGCTTTCAGTTTTCCATCGAACCTTGTTTTGATTAAAATCATTTTTCACACAGACTGTTTCTTATATTTTCCTCCTGCATTCTTTATTCTACACTGTAACTACTGGTGAAAGGGGCTGATCATCAGGTGCGGTACACAGATTGAAAGAAGGATCCTGTTAAAGGCTGTTAATGTATGACTCCTTCAAGACAAACACCCCATTGAGACTTTGATGAAAAAGTCACGCTCACTATGTCAAGCTATAGGGCACAGATGCTAAACTTGTTGTTGGATAGAATTCTTCAATAACTAATAAAGCTGCATAAGGTGTCCCTTCAGCTATGACCACTTTTAATACAGGCTTGGAAAGATTTAATCATTTAATTATTTGTGCTACTTTGCAAATGCCTTTTATGTATATATTATTGTTTTAGTAACACACAATCACAGATATTTAAAAATCACATTTAAAAAAATTGTATCCAGCTATAACTTTTTAAAACATCACTGCAGAGTAACTCTCTGTGGGATTTCTGAGTTGTCGACAGGAGTGTCTTATTGAATTAGGGAGCAGATCAAAGTGAAGAGGGCTGACCAGGACACATAAGACACACGTCCCATCAGCTTTGCATTCTCATTCTTACTTATCATCAGAGAAGCACAAGTGGACACTCTGAGAAGTGTACTCTGGATGTAGGTTAATGTCTGAACATATCATTTTGCTCAGTTTCCCCAAGGTGTAAAGTGTCTCTGATGACATGGTATGTCAAAGCAATACTTGGCTTGAAGGCTTGGACTGGAATGCTTCATTTCTTGACTGGATCAAACTGTGATGTCATCAGTGAGCAACTTTCACTGCCAAAACTTCATTTCAAATCTATGACTGTCATCAGTAATTCAAATGTTGTTCCAAACCTGTTTTTGATTTCCCTGTTATGTCTATGTATAAAACCCCACTTTTTTTCATGACAAAGACAAAAGATGTAGATCCAAGAACATGGCTTGCTTGCATGAGTCATATTATTCATTTTACATTCTTTTCTTCCCCTGTTAGCCAGTACTCATCAAAAGAGAAAAGTGAGCTTTTCACACACCCTCTGTCCTTTACGGAGAGCTCAATTTACAGAAAAGAGCTGCATCTTCTACAGATTAAAGTTCAAAGAGAATAGAAAGACGGGGCTGCTCCAGAAACCACACTGACGATGAGCATCAGACAGACTTAGAAGTGAATGGAGAAGTGTGTCATTTCTCTGAAACTAGCATCACCAATCATAATTACAGGAACAATTGTTTAAAAACGTCGACCCACATCAGCCATTGGTTGAGCCATTCATCCTGAGTGCAACGATTACAGCACATGTTCCCATTCAAATTTTATCACACAGTGATAAATACAGCATGGCCAATTTGCATTGGCAATAATGCTAATAACGTTCATCTGAGCCCCGTGAAACTTTCAGATCATTAAATCACTTTCTTGGAGGGAAGGGTGACAGATCCATGACTTCCAGAGAGCTTCATCACAAGGGAAGACTCTAGCTTTTGAGTGCTTCAATGGTTTACTCCTGATCTGATTACTCAAACCACAGCTGGAACCAAACTAAAACATTAAAGGATTAGTTCACCCCAAAAAATACAATTCTGTCAATAATTACTAATCCACATGTCGTTTGAAACCGTAAGACCTTTATTCATCTTCAGAACACAAATTAAGATATTTTTTATTAAATCCAAGAGCTTTCTAAACCTGCAAGGCTCCTACCATGACCAAAGTTCAGAAACATAGTAAGAATATCATCAAAATGGTCTATGTTTTATGAAACATAAACCATCGTTTTATGAAGCTACGATAATTTTTTTGTGCACAAATAAAACAAAAAACAAGAGTCCCAGAAGAGAAGAAATCATTGGACAAAGTCATTATTTTTGTATTCTTTGTGCAAAAAAAAGTATTTTCATAGCCTCATAAAAGTACGGTTGAACCACTGAGGTCACATGGACCATTTTAACGATGTCTTTACTACGTTTCTGTACCTTGATTGAGACCCTTGGTGTCTATGGAGGGAATTTGTGTTCCAGAGATGAGCGAAGGTATTACGGGTTTGGATCAACATGAGGGTGAACTATCCCTTTAAGTGATTAGTCAAATATAGTCTAGGGTGGTCACTTCTATAACAACAACAACAACATTAAATGAAGCCTGGATAAAATTTGAATTGATAACATCTGCCCCCTAATAGGGATAGTTCACCCAAAAATGAAAATGATGTCATCATTTACTCACTCTTAAGATGTTCCAAACCTGTATGAGTTTCTTTCTTCTGTTGAGCACAAAAGAAGATATTTTGAAGATTGTTGGTAGGCTAACCAAACAGTTACCTGGGGCCATTGACTTCCACAGTATTTTTCCATACTATATTCCTAAGTATCCCTTTAAATTGAATTCCAGGGGCTTTATTATAGACATTTTCTGTCATTGAAACAAATATGCAGCCATCTTTAGATTTTTGTTTCTGAACTCCCGTTTTTGCATGGTTATATAGCTAGGCTATATCACTGTTAAAGAATAATTAACAGGTGAAGTGGATTTACTTATTGAGTTAACCAAAGATATAATGAGTATAAACATATAATGTTCAAAGTAGATGTCATAACAAATGTCAGTAGATCGGTAAGATTTGAAAACAAGCAAATCGGTAAGATTTGAAACAAAAACACATTTGTATATACTTTACCTTTACCCTGAATAAATATAATGGAGGACAGAAGATACAATGGAGAAGAAGCCACATAAGCTCTATGGGTGATGTTTCATAGCCTTTTTTAATATATTCACCCATTTTCATGTAAATTCTTAAATGCATTCATTTAATCCATGTATACGACACTATAAAACTGACTAAAATGACATATGTTCAAGACTATTTTCAACCTATTTTTTGTTTTAAAGTTTTCTGAATTACCACACATAAACAGATACATTGCATACTTGCATAACACAAGATGTAAGATGCTAAATCCAGTTAATTAGTACTGTTTCCACTAATGAATTCAGAGATAAGAGTAATGAATAATGTATATTGATCAAAGGTAAATGAGTCATGCAAATGTGTTATAAGGAAGGAAAAACTAAAATAATCATATGCAAAGGAGGTTTTTAGATGTTCTTTGAGAAGGTAGTGTCTACAGCTATAGGACTGCATTAGTGAAGACAGAGAAAGGTTGAAACGCATTAATGCATACAACTGGTAGCCTACAGAAATGAGAAATGAAATTTAAATGTAATTTGCAGAAAATGTCCTCAACCTTAAGCCATTCAAGATGTAAAAGTTTGTTTCATCATCTGACCAGATTTTGAGAAATTTAGCATTACATCAATTGCTCCCCAAATGGATCCTCTGCAGTGAATGGGTGCCGTCGGAATGAGTCCAAAATGATCAAAAAAGCCACAATAATCCACAAGTAATCCTCTCCACTCCAGTGCATCAATGAACACCTTGTGAAAAGCTTCATATTTGTCAAGAAGTCAGTTTATCATTAAGATGTGTGCAATCCATTGCTTCCAGCTAAAATACAAGTCCATAATCCACAATATTGCTGTGTGTTTGTAATAAAAAAATCCATCATCAGAAATCAGTCTCATTCAGGCGGCACCCATTCACTGCAGAGGATCCACTGGTGAGCAAGTGATGTAATGTTACATTTCTCCAAATCTGTTCTGAACAAACAAACTCATCTACATCTTGGATGGCCTGAGGGGGAGTATTTTTTCAGAAAATGTAAATTTTTGAGCAAAGTATTCCGTTAAACACAAACCCAAAGGTCTCCGCTGCACAAGAACCAGCTAAAGAAATTAACATGAGATTGCAGATGAAAAGCACAAGCATTGTGCTGTTATTGCATAATTTGTCTCATTCCTGCTGTGTACATAAACCATATGTGCTGACCCGCTCAGATATCTCAGTGTATTTGACATTTCCTGATGGATTTAAATGTACTGAACACTTACACTTTCAATGAGAGACAACAAATAGAGCAAAACATAATTGTCTTGTGCCCTATACTTTAAAACGGCTCCAGATTTGATTATGATTTTTTTACCAGTTTGTTTCCCAGTTTGTTTCATAGTTTTACAAAAATCTTGGATAAAAAAAACTGACATCTGAGCCTGAGGCTTGCTATTTTGATTTGATTGAATTGCCTAAATGTGAAGAAGAATCACCTACTTGTGTCTTTCTCGGTTTTCTGTTTCTGTAATCAAGTGTGTTTTGTGAGGATGCATGATTGCAATTTAAGGCTATTGTACAGTGACAGTAATGCACTTGTATGAGAGATGAATTTGACTCTCCAAAATAAACAGAATAACAACAGTTATAGACCTCTCTCTCTCTCTCTCTCTCTATATATATATATATATATATATATATATATATATATATATTCTGTGAATATTATTGTTTTATTTTAATTGCTAAACAAAACATTGTAAATAAACCACCGCAATATTCTGTTCTCATCTATCTATCTATCTATCTATCTATCTATCTATCTATCTATCTATCTATCTATCTATCTATCTATCTATCTATCTATCCTAACGCAGGACTTAAGTGTGGTCCAGTCATCATGAAGCCCCTCCTTTGGAAGTGAAGCAGACCCTTGTAGAGATGTTGGATTGAGAGCGTCCAGTGCGCACCAGTAACCTCTCATGGCGAGTTCTTCTCTTTTATTCGTTATTGAGCAAAAACAGCGGCATCGCTTTATTTCCTCAGTATGTCGTTTAGTTTGGGGCTTCATTTAATCGTGTTCTTTTCTGGACATCCGATGTTTCTGACACCTAGCAGTGTGCATCGTCTATAGCTTCTTGTTCCAGTGGAATTTCGCGGCGCATAGATTTATTTTCTTTAACTTTTTACGAATCACACCGATCCATGTCGAGCGCGTTTCTCTCCGGGAATTAACATCTCGTCCGTTTAAGAGCACATCTCACTTGTCCACATGGATATGTATTCCTCTAAACTGTCACCCGCTGTGGATTATGGAGTTGGTGCGTTCTTGCTGCTCATTGGTAAGATTGCGTTAATTTACTCGATCGTTTCTGGCGCGTAATACTGAGTCTGTTTCCAAACGGATTAATGAAACTTCTTATCTAATGACTCAAAAGCTGTTGTTGTTCAGAAAACGCAGTATCTTATAGAGAAGATAAACGATCGATGCTTTGGTACTTTTTTATTTAAGAGAATCCAGGGCTATTAATTTACACCTGCAAGACGATTTTTTTGTGTGTGTGGGTTAATTCAGGAAGAAATTGTTATTTAAGGTAATAATTGCAGGTTACTACTTTCTTCAGTGTAAGCCTCCAAAATCATAATAATCAAAAGAATCCAAAATCAACATTTTGATCCAAAATCAAAAGAAATTCATGTTTCCTTCCAATAATTGAGATAAATCAATTAAAATAAAATACATACAAATAAATTATTCGTTTCATTCACTATTTTAATATTTAAAGAGAGAGTCAATAGTCTTACTGTTTATATATGAATGGCAGTTTCCATTGTGACAACATTCCATTGTGAGTATATATGGTGTGTTCAATTAACTCTTTTTTTCTGGGTAATATTGGTCACTGGCTTTTTTTAGTGCAAATATATTAAAATATGTGTCTATGAAATTTTTCATTCTCTCCCATCCTTTGTCACTCATTTAGTATTTATATAGAGAATTCAGAAAGTTGTGACATTGATTCAGGGGTTCGAGAAACAGTAATATGGGTATATGTAATCATACGGAGACCAGACTTATTTGAGCTGATCAATAGGTAGGTTTAACTGTGAACAGTGCAGTTGTGTCTGAGGAAAGAGAAAAGGATGTTTGTCTGAGGACAGAGTAATCATCTATGTCATTACTCCTAGGATGGAGAGACAGGTGGGTCTCCAATTTTCCAATTTTCAATTATAAAATCGTGTTGTAAATGGCACAGTGAGACATATAAACAGAAATCCCTCATCAAAGTGCTTTCACACTGATGTTGATTTTCATTCAGTTGCTTTGACAAATGGCCTTTGCAGCTGAAGACGTTTAATCTCCTCAATACATTCCACTTTACACTGTAGGTGTTTGATAAACCCTTGATGCAGTTGGTAGAGGGAGCATTGAACCTATTTAGAAGCTGAGGATAATTGGGTAAAGCTGATGGCATATGACTTATACACACTTTACCCTTAAGGCTCTGCTGAATGAAGCAGCTCGGTTCCATATAGATGTTGTTCCTTGCATAGCAAGATGTTGTTAATTTTAGTCGAGGCAAATGTAGGTACTGTTGCACATAGAGACAAATTCCTCTGTTTTCTACTGCAGGGAGAACCTATAGACTCACATGTAATGCTTTTAATCGTATGATTACAGATGGCTTGTATTAAATGTACTCCACATATCCAGCAGTCAATGATGAAGAATAAAGGATTTCACTGGCACAGCACAGATCAAACATGACAATGCTAGGAACAAACATTCAGCCACGTTAGCTCAAACGGTATATGGGTTTGAAACTGAAACCAACCTAAACCTTGCTTGGGACTTATTGGAAATGTCTCATGAATTTGTACAGGATGTGCGTTTTCATTCAAGTTAGAACATCTGTCAATACTGTATAATGCAGTAATACATTTTAATTTATTTATAATTTTTATTTAAATAAGCAAAGAAAATACTAAAAAAATACTACTACTATTTACAAATAGTTAATCATTTTAAATGTAGTCAGAAATGAAAATTAGATTTGTATCACATTACAGTAATATCAGTTAATCAGTGAAGACGCAATGAAAAAAAAACACTAAATATATATTTTCTAATTATTTGAGATTAAAATTCCATTAGGCTATGTAAAACATGTGTGTTTATGTGACATCCACCCGATTACACCTTCATTGAGTGTTGTGTAAAACATGTTCATGGGTTCAATTTCTGAAGTGATTCAAATATATGTCTTGAATGCGATATAATTGCTTTTAGATAAAACTCCTGCCAAATTCATACAGTAAATGTAAGTGTTATTATAAGTTATTATATACTGCTAACAATGCCGTCTAAAGCTCCAATTTGGTTATGAGTGGACCAGTGTAAACTGGTGATGAAGCATCTCGAGTATTCTGTGTGAAACTACACATGGCTGAAGAGCAAAACAAGAAGGTCATAGAGGAGGCAAGATGACACCGGTTACTGAGATAAAAGTGAGGCTGAGACACAAAGTAAGGACACAAGAGACAGTTTGAAGATAAGGTTACATAAGACTACAGGAGGAATTTGTCTTTGGGATTTGATCCTAACATTTTCTCTGAACAGAACGCTATATAATACGATCTGTAGATTAACAGGAAACTAGCAATGCCAAGAACATGGGATACGGACTGATAAAATGAACCTTGAATGCAATGCATGTCACTTTGGATAAAAGCATCGACCAAATGCATAAGATAAATTCAGTGCACAATATGCATTAATGTAAAACATTAAAAAATCTAAAATCTAATTCATATATAGATATAATATAGCATCTTGCATTTTCTCAGCAAGTATATGGAAGAAAGTGTAAGCGATAGAGATGGATACAGTCAGTCAGTCATTATCACAAAATCAAAACACTGTAGATCATATGTTTTCTGTCAAAATACATAAATGGAACAAAAAAAATTATGTAATACATGGATTAAGTAAAAATTAATTACAATATGTGAGATTAAAGAGATTATAAAATATGACAAGACAAGCTAGAATGCTTGACAGATTATTTGAGCATATAGTGCAGCAGCTGACCAATCAGAATCAAGAGTTACAGATTTTATTAGTGATAGTTATTAGCTAAAATATGCACATGCATCATTGTTCAAAAGTGTAGGGTCAGTAATAAGCTTTTTTTACCACTTACCACTTGTAGTACACTGGAGTGTATGAAGGATGGGTTCCCGTGTACTACAAGTGGTAACTAAATACATTTTTAAATGCACATTTTAGTTCATATTCATGTTGTCTCAAAATATCACAGTTGAGTATACACTTAGATGACCTTAAGTTTATCTTAAGAGGTACTAGTTCATTATTTTTTGTATATATTAAGTACAAAATTAGTGTATGGAAATAGAGTACTTTAAGTATAGGAAGAGTACTTTTTCATCTGGGTATATATTTCTTCTTTTTGTCTTTCACATGCAGCAATTCTTTCCATTGTGGGGAATTTGATGGTTCTTCTGATGGCATACAAGCGGTCAAACCACATGAAGCCCCCTGAGTTTCTGAGTGTGAATCTTGCTGTGACAGATCTGGGAGCAGCCGTCACCATATACCCGCTGGCTTGTAGCCTCAGCGTGGAACCACCATTGGATAGGAGGAAACGTCACCTGTGTGTACTATGGCCTGATGGGATTTCTCTTTGGAGCAGCTAGTATGATGACCCTGACAATTATGGCTATTATACGATTCATTGTGTCTTTAACACTCCAGTCACCAAGTGAGTTCCCCTGGGCTCTATCCTTGGACCTATACTTTTTATTCTGACTCCTGCACCTCAGTTCTAATTGAGAATGACAATGATGTACATTTCAGCGGTACAGACATTTGTCTGATGCATGTTATCTGCTTACAAAAAAAATCCAATTAAAACAGTTTTAATAGTATAGCCACAATATGTAAACAATATGGATGTTAATGATTTTGATAATGAATATGATAATGTAAAAAATCTCATATTAGCCTAAAAACCTTAAAACAACTGTAAAAAGGATTAATTTAACAGCTTTGCACCTCAAATAATACACAATTTTAATGGAAAAAATTAAGACAGGTACTTTTATAAAATGTTGATACAGGTTATATAATACAGCCAATCATTTCTGATAAATTCCACTATGATGTAACATAGCAAGGTTTCAGTAAGAATTGTACAGATGGAATGATCTGGTTTCAGCTCTGTAAGAGGTCATGTTCTCCCTGAGAGCTGCTAGGGAGCTCTGTTACAGCAGATAGTTGAATAAGACAAACATTGAATTATTGAAATTAAACGTGGCATGGGAATATCTGCTGCGGATGGAAACAAATAGATTTCTTGGTTGGTCTTATTGCTAGAGAAATGCTAATAAAGAGCTAAAAGAGATACCAACCCAGAATAACGCATTGAGTAGGCCTGCTAAATTAAACAACCACCCAGAAAACCCTAGAAAACATTCAGCAACCCACTGCCAACCACCTGGAATGCCATAACAACAATCTAGAAACCATATAGCATTGCCTAACAAGCAACTAGAACACTTTAGCATCACAGTGGCTAATTTTGCATGAGCAAGCACTACTCATGTTTTCATAAAACGAAACAATCTATTATTCATGTTTGCATTTAGTGCCAGATGTCAGATTCAGCTTATTTGTGCATCTTTAATCTGGAAAAGCACACATGACATTCCCCGGTTTTCTGGGAAAAGACCACCTACATTGTGCTACTGAGGAAGTTTTAAACTTTAACTGGATTTTGAAATGATTCCATTACAAAGGTAAGTGTCAGTATCAGCATTAAAAATATATAAAAAAATTACAATCAATCAATCAATCAATCAGCAGGGACATATTGCATCAAAGAAAACAGGTTTTTCTTTATTCTTTAAAAACAAAATAATTCAATGTGGATCATCAGACCAAATGTAATCAAATCCAAATCACAAAACTTGTTAAATTATTTATTTAATATCTTAATTGTATACTTTTGTTTGTTTAACATTGTAGCCACAGCCAACCCACATGTGTCCATTTATTTGCTCCGTTATTGAAACAAGCACAGAAGTACGGCACTTCATAAGCAAGTTGCTCAGTTTGACAGCCACTATAGCAGCAGGTAGTCACGATACAAAAAGCAGCTCATAAATAAGATGAAAATGGTCATACAAAACTAGATTATTTTTAATAATTCTTATAGAAAGACAATAAAATGCTAAAATTAAAGAGCAACATATCAAAACTGCTTTTGCATTCAGATCCCCTTTATTTAAACTTTAACTCTCTGTTTTTTTCCATAGAAGAAAAAATCAGCAAAAGGAATGCAAAGATCCTTGTGGCGACCACATGGCTGTATGCGCTGCTCTGGGCTATTTTTCCTTTAATTGGCTGGGGAAAATACGGCCCGGAGCCCTTTGGCCTGTCCTGTACTCTGGCCTGGAGAGACATGAAGGAACAGAGCCAATCTTTTGTCATCACCATCTTCTTCATGAACCTCATCCTCCCAGCCGTCATCATCATCTCATGCTACTCTGCTATTGCTCTGAAACTATACATTACCTACAAGTCTATGGACGACAGCAACCACATCCCCAACATGGTAAAGATGCAGCGGCGGCTCATGGTGGTGAGTCTGTTTGATTTACTGTTCGCACCAGCTAAACTGCTATCATGAAATAAGATCTGTACATTATGTGCTTACCTGAACGTGATCTGAAACACAAGAGCATCAGAGGCTTTCTAGCTGAGGCTTTTATTCTCAATAACTCATACAAGACGTGTACAAAACAGCAAGACAGATGCAGATGCAATTATCAGAGTAACTAGTTATGTTTAGGTCACAGTGGCCAGGCATCAATTTGACACAATTCTTTAAATAGAAGAAAAAAAAAATTCATATTAAATATTTCATCTTGATGTTTAAAACCGTGATGTTTTGTGGAATGCAAAATAGGGTTTATGACATGCATTCAAACTTACTGCCTTAAGATGCGTGGCATAGATCACAAAGAGCTGCTTAAATCATTTCATCTAGGAAGCAAAAATGGAAGTTGAGGAAGTTTTGGGAAGAAATGGTTAATCACCTGAGCAAACTATTTAATCACATGATTTGCTGAGGCACATGACTGTTTTAATACACATGACTGCATTTACGAGTTTATGTGAATTACGTATGCATTTATGTTTCCAATGCTAGTTGACAAAGCAGCGTTATTCATTTTCATTTAAAGTTGATGTACTAAAATAACTAAAACTGAAAAAAATAAATAACTATACATATATTCAACAAACTAAAAAAAACACTAAATGATTTAACAAATACCTATAATAGTATATCTAATAATTGTAATTCCAATGTGAACAATGAGTTAAAATGACTTGCATTTTCAGTCTGCTCCTCTCTCAAAAGAATATATTGATAAAATATAAAAGCTGGAATATATTGAATCTGTTGAATGGACTTTATAGTGTGTTAAAAGGAGCTGTACATCCCCTGTCTGTTGTTGATGTATGAAAGAAGAGACGCCTGACATGTAAGATTTTTAATTTGTATTCAGCAGAAGAAAGAAAATAATAGATACTAAGTGTCTGTTTCAAGCCAAACACCATTCAGTCAGTTACTAATCCTTACATCACACCCCCAGACTCTGAATCTTTCAGAATTCCCAACCTGAACATTGTCATTTCTAATTTAACAACGCCGAGGGATATGTCTCCATGTGGTATGAATTTTATTTTAAGAAAATACATCTGTGAATGTTCTTCCAACATGAGACCATTTCAAAGCTGCTGTAGACTGAAGCTTCCCATCGTCTGAAGGTTGTTTAAAGACGGCGATGAATTCATCATTCATATTTTGCATTGTCAATGTATTCACAAAGAGACTGCATGACACAAACATTAACACAAGCAGACATTTTAGTCTTCTCTAACTTGCTCCCTAATATAATTGTCTAACAAACCCACACTATAAAAAAATGATCATATATGTAATGGTAAAAGACTATAAAATCCTGTTAATTGATTAACAGTAAATTCCCTTACTCTATGATCTAATAGGGCATTTCATGTAATTTTACATTAAAATATTTGTTTCTTCATAGGCACAGATTCGGAGAAATTTAGCATTATTTCACTTGCTCACCAATGTATCTTCTGCAATGAATGGGTGCCGTCAGAATAAGAGTCCAAACAGCTGATTAAAACATCACATTAATCTACAAGTAATCCACATGCCTCCAGTCCATCAATTAACATCTTCTGAAGCAAAAAAGATGCATATTTCTAGTTTTACCTATATAGAACATATACCAAACATCATCTACCCCCAAAACAGATCTAAACGTGTTAATCTTTTCTTTTACAGATCGCTGTGTTGATCAGCCTCGGGTTTGTTGGCTGCTGGGCGCCGTACGGCATCGTCAGCCTGTGGTCCGTCTACCGGCCTGGTGACACAATCCCTCCCGAGGTCAGCATGCTACCTTGTCTGTTCGCCAAGTCGTCCACTGTATACAACCCGTTCATCTACTATATCTTCAGCAAGACCTTCAAACAAGAAGTCAATCAGTTGGGCCGCCTCTGTGGGAGGTCCAACACCTGCCGTACCTCTGATGCCAAAAACGGCCCGGAGAATACCATCTACCTGGTGTGTGATGAAAACAAGTCGAAAGCTGGAGCAGAGGAGCAATCAATAGAGAAGAGCGTGGAGAAGGAGACTCAACTGATCAGTAGGACCTGTGATTTGCACTCTTAAGAGTGAATCGGTACAGGACACTGATAGTGGAAACTGTTGAGCTGTTTTTGCCTGGTTGAAGGCATATAGAGTGGTCTATGGACTCTTGAAAAAACTTTTAATTCTTCTTTCATTCCACAAGCTTTAATGCCACTCCATTTCATCACATTGTATGGCATATTGCATTGTTGTGACATTATCAGTGAGGTGTTTAGGTGTTATCTTTCATTATAAAAAAGGGTATTTCACTGACACATTCAGCGTATTCTAATACACTCAAATACATGATCTTTATTCAAATGGATCGCCAAAAAAAAGCAAATTCTACAAAAACCCATTTTACTTTCTTTCTTCCGTGGAACTCAAATCAAGATATTGTACATCAGTTTAAGCTTATGCTTTTATTAGGTGCGTGGTGATTTATACTCCCAAACTTCTCAACAGACAAAAAACACAATTAAAGTATCATAAAACTAGTCCATATGGCCCATGCAGTATATATTTAAAGTCTTCTTAAGTTATACGATAGCTTTGTGTGAGGCACAAAGTGAAATTTAAAGTGTCACTAGTATGTCTTTTCGAATATTACCTTTCATGCGGTGTGCCATGTAGCAGTATGTGAGCATAAACTTTCAGCAAAGTTGTGAAGCCGACAGTGCACGATAAATAAAGTTATTGTCTATCAAAAAAAAAGTCGTTCATAATCACCTATACAAGTCATCAGGAATTCAAATCTTGTTCTGTTAAGGCTGTACGTCACGAAGTAACACATTTGCATGATGTCTGCCCATGGCTGTCATTCGCGCTGTACGCGGTAGACCAATCACAAAGGACTGTGCCATCTGACCAATCACAGCAGTGAAAGGCGGGGTTTAGAGAGACTGATTCTTCAAACTGCTTCGCACGAGTCGTTTACGAATAATTTAGAAATTACGTAAAACTAAAGCTATTTTTGGAGAAAACTAAAGTGTTTTTTTTTATCTTGGATGCATGTAAATCTGTTTATGTGGTCATTCGTGTGCTCTGGATTTACAATCTCCACTTGAAGCGCACATGTCTGTTCAAATTAGTTTTCATGGGATAAAAAAATAAAGTCAGATTTGAAAAAACATGACAGTGAGACAGGATTTTCATTTTCAGGTGAACTATTGCTAAACCTAGTTCTAGTTTTATAATGGCCCATATTTATTTTTGGTGTGCCTGTGTCACCCTGATTTTGCCAAGTTAAAGGAAAACATGTTGAATTGTTGTTTTTACCCATTTGATTGATTTTGCCATCCTCGGGAAAGAGAAAAAAGCATTCAGTCAAAGAACATGTGGATGCTCCGGAGAAAAATGCTGTGTTTTTTCACTTCAGTGACTCCACTGTGGCCATAACCAGGTCGTTTGGGACTGTAATCAGTCATCTCATCACTAGGAAAGGTTGTTTCCCAGCACTGATGAGCGAGTTTGCACTGGTTCACCCTGCTGGCTCTCACTTTCTGTGAAGCACATGATATCCTGTTATGAAAAGACCTTTTTGTTCTGTTTAATACCTGGGGAGGAACATAAAAATACAGCAAAAAAAATGAAGAGACCATTGTAAACTGATACATTTCTCTGTTTTTTCTATTTATATGTATGTGTTTGAGTAAAATTCATGTTTTTGTTTTATTTTATTAACAACTGACATTATTACTCTCAAATTCCAAATAACCATATTATCCTTTGACAAAAATATGCTTTCAAACCTCAAATAAAGCAAAGAAAACAAGTTAATGTTCATTTTTAAGCAACACAATACTAATGTTTTAACTTAACAAGAGTTAAGAAATCAATATTTGGTGGAATAACCCTGATTTTCAACCACAGCTTTCATGCTCTCCACCAGCCTTTCATATTCGTGTCGGGGGACTTTATGCCACTCCTGCTGCAAAAATTCAAGAAGCTCAGCTTTGTTTGATGGCTTGTGACTATCCGTCTTCCTCTTGGTCACAGTCAAGGGGTTTTCAGTGGGGTTTAGGTCTGGCGGTTGGGCTGGCAATTACAGGCTCTTGATTTGATGGTCCTCCATCCACTCCTTGATTAACATGGCTGTGTGGCATGGAGCATTGTCTTGCTGGAAAAAAACATCTTTAGAGTTGGAGAACATTTATTTTCTTACAGAACAACCTTGTTGTTTGTGGCTTGCTTCTTATGCCCTTCACAAGGACAAATTTGCCCAATTCCACCCTTGTTGAAGCACCCCCAGATAATAACCGATCCTCCACCAAATTCCACAGTGAGTGCAAGACACTGCTGCTTGTATGTCTCTCTAGGAGTCTGCCTAACCATTAGTCAACCAGGTGTTGGGGAAAGCAGAAAATTTGACTTATCAGAGATGGTCCAGTCCTTAAGCTACCTTGCAAACATCAGCCTGGCTCTTATTTGCTTCTCGTTGACAAATTGTTGTTTTCTAGCTTTTCACAACTTCAACCCTGCATCGAAGAGCCTGTTCCGAACCTTAGCATTGTTTTGTAGGTCACTTGATATAATCCTATGGTTGTTGAGTGACATTCGAATGTATTGATGGTCATCCAGGTCAGTGGAGTCGTTTTGCCCTTTTTTATTGTCCCCGGTGTCTGCAGCTTGACCTTCTTCTTATGAACTCCTGTCTTTGACATTTTAATGATGGAAACAACCTGATACTAGGGGCGGACTTACCCATTAGGCAAAGGTAGGCGATTGCCTTGGGCTCCCAAATGCCAAGGGCCCCCTAAAATACTTTTCACATAATGTGCATTAAGCGCGGACATGCGAATGGTTACCATTTACCTTGTTTATTACCACGACAACCGCCAGTGTTTTTGAGTTGAACATGCTTCTTGTGTGTCCTGCTTGTAGCTATATAAATATAACGCATCTGAAGCTGACTGCTGTGCGAGGTTTCTCTTTCCCAGCGCGCACAAACCTCTCTCTGTGCGTCTGCTCTGTTCAGCGCGAAACTTAAAGGAGCAGCGCTTCCAATAAATACAGATATGTTGCTTCTCTAATGTTATATGCAATTATAGCAGAAATCACAGCACAGCTATTGTCTTTATCTTATGTGTAGCCTATTTTATTTGATCAGATGATGGCTCAATTATAAATGTATAAATATATCAGGATTTTGTGCAGATTAACATCTTGGAAGGAAGAGCTGATTATGTAGTCTTAATGGATCGCGTTTCAGTCACTATTTCATATTCATCCCCTTGTCTGATAACAGAAACAGTAAAATATACCAATGAAAACTGCTTTATTGAGAATTTAGCTGCATCAAAATGCAGTATGTGGCACAGAGATGCAAACAAATGTAATAATAAATAATAAATGCACATTCTGCATGTTCAGAAGAAGTGAGCTGCCCTGTCCAGCAAATGATGTAAACAGGTTTGTGTAAGTGAATTGCTCAGTGCAAAGAAAGAGAAGTAACGGGAACCTGGTGTTTCTTTTTTCATGTGTCTAATAGACATGAACAAGTTCTTTGAAAAACATCTATGATCTTTGAAACATGTCTATTCTTCATGCTCTATGTTACCTATGGTTTCACTAATAATAAACATATATTGCATAAAGCATCCATATTTGTCCATGCCTATGTTGATTAGAGTATTAAAAACTTGAAAAAGTATTAATTTAAGATGCATTTTGAACAGATGTGTGATTAAGTTGCGATTATTCACGTGTTAACTCGTGACAATTATGCGATTAATCGAGATTAAATACTTTAATTAATTGACAGCCCTAAGTTAAAATTAAATATAACTGTAATAAAGACTAAATGTAGGCTTACGATGGTAACTTATCAGTGGACTTTCCTCGTCAATATAGGCTATATTTTTTCACACTTTTCTCATTCTTGCAAATTCAAGTTTTATATGAATGAACCTCTGAAGGGAACCGATTGACTTCAGGAAAGTTTCAATGGCATTTTCATTTTATCTTATAAAGTATCATATATGAGCCGAGCACTGCTTTGTTTACTGCCGTTGCCGGGGAAACCGCTATATTTCTGATGTTCCAAAAGCACCTCCTACTGGCAGATAATGAATGTGCATTTTCAATAATCCAGTCTGCAGTTTTTGTTCAGACCAATGCGAAAATCCACCCACATAAACCTGTTTTAAATAACATAATAATTATACTTTTGACTCATCCTTTTCTTAAAAAAAATGGTTTAAAGGTTCAATTGTGAGGTTTATCATTTTATAATTTTTTTGTTTTTTTGTTAAAACTTGTATCTCAAAGGTAAATCAACTGCTATTTTGTGGTCTACATCATGAAATAATAAAAGTGTCTTCTAAATGAATAAATGTAAACGAAAGAATCCCACTATATCATGTACATGAAAAATGTGGAAACATTGGACTCAACTATAAGGCACCATTGTGCAGCAGCAAGCATCACGACAAAAAAGGAACTTCAAGGTTGATCTAGGTAAATGTATACAAATGTATAGGGCCCCATTCTTATATGTGCCTGGGGCCTCCAATTCACTAAATCCACCCCTGCCTGACACTAACTGTATCCCTCTGCCAGTAAAGCCAGAATTGAACCTTGCTTCTCCTCACTCAGAACTCTTCTTTTCAAATCTTCTGTCATGGTCAATAGATTCCAATCCAATCCAAATAAAAAATTGAATGGTATTTCCCATGAAAACAACATATAAATGAACAATACATATGAATAAAATATGAATATTAAGATTTAACTTCTGAACTCTTCGAAAAAAATGGTTGTTGATGCCCGAGCCCCCCCCCCCCCCCCCCCCCATTTCAGTATTTTGGGCCCACTCACTCACTGTCTGTCTGGACAGCCTCATAATATCACTTATATTTCTTTGAGAATATCTGCATCTCATGCTAAACATAATTATTAGCTGCTAAGTCAGACACATAACACAGACACATGCTGTTTCATACTCTTTCTATTTCAGATTTCAGATGAACATATACTGTATATATACATATACTGATAAAGACATTAAACACCGTGAAATGTCCCAGTTGATCTTTGCAGAGCAAGTCTCAGTAAATATACTTACTGCACTGAAAAATGCTCACTAAATCATTCCTTATAAAAAGTACATCATAGAATATAGTTTTTTCCCTGATATTACAACACTTCAAAAAGAACAATGCTTTCTGGTATTTTAGACTGAATTTCAGCTTTAGAGGAAGTGCCCAGAGGTTGATACCGTGTCCGGTGGAATCGTTTGAAGAAGTCTAGACAAACTCTTATAGCTGGACAAAACAGAGCTTTCAGAGAAAGCTTGAAATTAGTCAAATTGTGACGGCAAGAAAGAAGTAAAAGGCTTTAAGCAAAAAGAAGGTGTTAAAGGAACAAAGCTGCCATTAATCAACAAGACAGCAACCCTGCTAATAATTAGAAATGTTTCTTGAGCAGCAAATCAGCATAGAATCATTTCTAAGGATTGTGTGAAATTAAAGACTGATAACAACAAGACTAAATAGCAAAGTCACGGGACATTTGTTTCAATTCTGCTTTTTTTCTTGTGTCTAAACGGTTCAAGCACATTCGGGAACTAAATCTGAGATTGTACATGCCTTTAAACTTCACTTAAAGCAACAAAAAGAGACACCAGAGGATCAGGATCAAGAGAAATACTGTGATGTTCATCGTAAAACAGTGAAAGTCTTCTTTTATTATAGTTAAGTTCGAGATCAAAGAAATGATGGAATGCTTTTAATAGATGTTAACGTATGAGAACTTTTCCCGTTATTGCTGTAAATCGTTCAGGTTTGGACTCTTAAAGCAACCTTGAAATATCAGTTTCAAACTCATTCTGATGGTAAACTGATTCGAATAAGTTTCTAGAATGAGTTCTGACTCTGCGTCTGATCTGAGAGTATAGTGTAAGTATGGTGAGCTGGAATGAAATTCGGAGGATAGGGCAGTTTGATTTACGGCAACAGAAAAATTCACGTGTACACTTGTAATATTTACGGGAATACACACAAAACTACATTCTGTTGTTTTAATGGAGCGTTCCTGTTGCTCAGGCTCAAAATCAGGCACAAACATTTTAATTATTTACAGTAAGTTTACAGGGTGCCAAAAAGTATGAAATCAAAGAGCTAAAATAAGCCTTTGCTCAACTAGGAAATGACTGTTAGCTTTCAAGAGGATGTCAAATTTTGATAGAGCTGTAACTGCTGTAGGCTACTGTTGTAAACTCGGTTCTTCTAAAGTGTAGAAAACTCAGAAGAGAAGACCAGGAGACTTCGGATTGGATCAGCAGGATTCTTTTATTGAGAACACAAGCTGTTGTGAACTGTAGTCATCGAAATCTCATCTTAAGTAACTTTACAAGGTTATTTTATAGGCATTTTTGGAGGAGGGACTTCTTGGAGGTGGAGACAAACATCAAACAAAGCAAACACATGTTGGTTTTGTTACCAGACTTCCCGTAATCAAATCTCTTCAACATAACCAAATGCATAGACACTAATTCAATCAACCTAAACGAATCAACGTCTGGCCAGAACAAAGCCATTTGCAGAACAAACGTTGAAAGTCTCAGTAGTCTGTCTCATTGATCTTACCATTATCATAGAGACAAAAGGCACAGCTGTCTCAAGCTCAAATGGTCAGGAAACGATCTCAAGCACCTGATTTTGCCTGACACTTCTTAGTCAGGAAGTGAATTTAAATTAAACATAGAATAAAATTTGTAATCCCTCAATTCCCCCTTTGAGAGTTCTAATAACTCTCACAAAATACAAATTTAGACACTTAAAAGTTAATTCTTGTAACTTGTAATCGTTACAGGCACATAGTACATGTTCTGTGTTGCTTATATGTAATTGCATGCTGACACAGAAACAAAACATGCAATTAGGGTCAGTGAAGTTCTTACGGGTAATAATCTTTTCTGGTTGGAACTGTCATTTCCTCGTGAGAGGCGGGAGTCATTTGCTGAAAGAAACACTTGCTACTGTGGATGCATAGATAGTACGCAAGTAGGAGAAACAACAGCAGAATTGCTATTTCCTTGATCTACAGCCAGGGTTTACCTAACAAGTTTCCGAACCATGAAGAATTATCTTCAGTCATCTGGTGTAATTTTGCTGAAAGACCAAGAATGTCTTGTTGGATTTTGTTGATCATGTTGATGGATGACTGAAGTTCCCGTATGTGAGTCTCTGCATTGTGTATTTTTTTTTCTTCTTCTTCTTTCTTTTCTCTTTCTTGTGTGATAGTTGGCTCGGCAATGGGTCTAGTTGTTTTCTAGAGGTTGTGGCTTCATCCGCAGGTGAGAAGGGCGGTGCATATGGATCTCAGGACAGCCATCAAATGGTATCTGCACAGAGGAAGAAAGAAACACAAACAAGAGAGAACAACGGCACAGAGCAGTATTTGTTGTGTCTGCAAACATTAGGGTTGTATCCTCTGTTCAAAATATAGTCTGCTATGGTTGTTCCTTCTTTCCCTATTTCTCAATTCCTGCGACACCTAAAGAACAGTGAGGAAAGGATGGACTAATGGAGGGGAAAGGCCTATGAGGAAATCTTCACCGCAGGGTTGGCCCCCGAAGCCTGTTGCTTTCGGTTCTTCCCTGGGCTCCTCACTGGTTCTTGTGTCTGCCCTATCCTATCCCTGCAGGGGGAGGAACAACTTTACAGTGTGACACATGAGCCCACGTTTTCCTTCCCTGACACATTACTGCAGCTGCTGTAATCAACATCACTTGATGTGGTCCGTACCACTTAGGCTCTAATGGCTTGTTTCTGAACGCCTTTATCATGACCCATTGACCTGGGACGATTGTGTGTCCACCTTCTGGTGGAGTCTGCCAACACGACTCAACTCTCTCTTTGGCACTCTGCACTGCCTTTGTGAGGTTTTCACAGTAAGCGATCAGGGCATCTGAAACAATGTGCACATCAGCATTTCTAAGATCAACCTGTCCTGATGCTTGTGGCCTATAGGGACAGTGAAGGTTCCACTTAATCTTCAACATTCTAGACACTTCCTTGACTACCTGTCCTGTGAAGTGGGTACCTTGATCTGGGTCAATGCAATCTGGTAATCCCCATCTGGGAATGAAATCAGTGACAAGACATTTAGCAGTATGTGCAGCTGTAGCACGCCCTGTTGGATAAGCTTCTACCCATCTTGAGATCAATGTTCTTCTAAATTCAGTTAAATGTGTGCGTGCTGCCGGTAAACTCTGAGATAGTCTCTCTATATCTTTAGGACATAAAGCGTTGGCAACAGTTTGTATTTGCACAACAGACGAATTGGGAGGAACACTATCAGTTTCCTCAACATTGACTGAATTTACAGGCACATCAGTTACTGATTGGAGAGCTACATCTGTTTCAGAGAACGCTTGTAAATCAGGGTAAATGTTATCAGGCTGACTAACTCCCACATCAGTTTTTGCTGCAGCTTTCTTGAGGTTCAATTTCTTAGTCAAAGTGGATACTCGAGCACGGAGTTCATTGTTCTGTTTCTCTAGCTCTGAGTTACGCTGAGACTGTTTTGTGGCTAGGGTTACACTGAATTCTCTGTAACAACAGATAATGCCTTTCACATTGTTCTTACGAATACTTGCTCCTAGTACCTTTTTACACTCATCTACCGACCAAGTCTTGTCTGGATGAATCTCATATTTCTGCGTTAGTTTTTGTCTAACTTTTTCAGTGACTATTAGGTCCATTTGTTCCCCTAACAGCGTTTTGAATTCACTATCTGACCACAAAGGAGTCGCAAGACCAGTCTTTTCTGTGGTTGGAATCAGTCTAGCATTCATTCTAACCATTTTGTAAGTTTCTTCGGTACCACACAAACAAAACAAACACTTCTCTGATCAACAGAGGGTACATTTGTAAAAAAAAAAAAACGTAACTATTGTTAAATTTCCAAATTACCAACACTTCACACTTAACTTCCCTGCCTACAAAAAAACAGAGGATAAAACTAAATTATTAGCACGAAATGCTAACCTTCCCTGCCTGAAACAGAGGGTAACTCATTTTTAGCACGTAATGCCAAAATCTTCCCTGCCTGAAAGAACAGAGGATAAACTTTCATCTCTAAAATAAAAAAACTTTAGAGGATAAACTCTTCCCTGCCTGAAACAGAGGATCAACTTCCCTGCCTACAAGAACAGAGGATAAACTCTTCCCTGCCTGAAACAGAGGATACATTTAGTTAAACAAACCCTACAGATGTATGTTAACTCTTCTCTGACGGCACAGAGGATACACTGGTCTTAGGTTCTTTTGGATTAGAGACAGCCACTCACCACAACCCTTGGTTGAGAGAAAAATTCAGTCTGGGAATCTTTGTTCAGCTTGAAGTTTCGCTGGATTCCAAAAGATGCAGTTCTTTGTTTGAGCTTGAAGTTTTTCAGGTGAGGAAGCTGGAACTCTATCCGGGTTCACGGCACCATCTGTTGTAAACTCGGTTCTTCTAAAGTGTAGAAAACTCAGAAGAGAAGACCAGGAGACTTCGGATTGGATCAGCAGGATTCTTTTATTGAGAACACAAGCTGTTGTGAACTGTAGTCATCGAAATCTCATCTTAAGTAACTTTACAAGGTTATTTTATAGGCATTTTTGGAGGAGGGACTTCTTGGAGGTGGAGACAAACATCAAACAAAGCAAACACATGTTGGTTTTGTTACCAGACTTCCCGTAATCAAATCTCATCAACATAACCAAATGCATAGACACTAATTCAATCAACCTAAACGAATCAACGTCTGGCCAGAACAAAGCCATTTGCAGAACAAACGTTGAAAGTCTCAGTAGTCTGTCTCATTGATCTTACCATTATCATAGAGACAAAAGGCACAGCTGTCTCAAGCTCAAATGGTCATGAAACGATCTCAAGCACCTGATTTTGCCTGACACTTCTTAGTCAGGAAGTGAATTTAAATTAAACATAGAATAAAATTTGTAATCCCTCACTACTAACCCAATTTCTGTAATATTAAACAGAATGAAATGTTTGAGAGTGAGGCTGATGATACATGGGGCAACTTTTTTGAGCAATGTTGCTTGGACACTTTCCCATTGAGAATGGGTAACACATTTCTATCTAAATAATTTAGATTGTTTATAGGCCCTTTGTCTCACCTGGTTGCCTGTTGACGGCAATATTTCTGAAAGTTGCCCCGTGTATCATCAGCCTGACACGAACCAACCAATAGGTTACACAAAATATCAGACATCCCATCTAATGCTAATACATATGTTGTGAAGTTTACTTCCTGTAGAAATGTACCATTAATTATTACATTTATTTAAGATTGTACAAAAGACTTGCAAATACCCAAAATGGCTTGGTTACAGGAAACATAAAAAATACCGTAGGCTACCATTCCGTCACAACACCCTCACAATCAAATGTTTAGTTTTTTTTCCACTGATGACAAATACCCTTATTCATTCTGTTTGTTTTCAAGCACTTGTGTGATTGCACATGGTCAAGGCTTATTACATTTTACCATGTGAACAAATGCAGATAGTGTACACAAAAATATTCCTCTGGGGAAAAGAAGCTATAGACAAATATTATTTAGAAGTATTTTTGGCTAAGGCTGTCAATACATGAATGTGAATGTACATTTAACTCGTTTTATTTTTAAATATGGTCTATTATCATTTTTATTATTTACATTAATATTTTTATTTTCATTATTTCTTAATTTAAACTGAAAATTGGGTCTAATGCTGTGTTTCTAACATGTTCTCAGGTAAGTACTTCACATCCAAAACCCAAGCAGCATGGTCAAATAATTGTGCATTACATTCAAAATGAAATCTACATCAAGATCTAAAGCATAGCAAAGAAAGAGGTGGGCAAACGGCTTTGTTTAGATCTCAATCGTGTGTGACCAGTTTGTGTTTACATTACAAAGCAGAACAATTAGAAATGAACTATAACCGTCTGAACATTCCCAACATGTGGTTAATAAATTGAAAAACCCTATAAAATAAAGATAAAAAGCATGCTCTCCCCCTCTGTTCCTACTGCTAATATAGTGTTTCAGATTGACGTGTTTGATAAACACGCTGGCTCACTGCTTTCAGTCATGTCCAAAACTACTGATGTCATGGGGAAATATAATAGGCCTATATTCTGAACAGTTGTTTTCACAATAGTCCTCAAAAATTCTGAGTAGTTATGTACAATTAAAATAAAAATGCTATGTATTTGTGTTGTTTCCTTTCTTTTTCTATACACTCCAAGTACATGACTATCACTGTGTTGGCTCTCTTTCAGAAGGTAATACATACCTTTAAGTTACTGTAAGGGAACATGTTTTAATACTTTACTGGCATTAATGACGAAGACCGTGTTATGAGGGCTGCAGCAAGCCTTCAGTCACAGCAGGCAAATATGAGGAAAAACCATGGATGATAAGACTTTTTATTTGATACTGACCTAGATCTGTCCATGCAATGCCACGGCAGACCTTCACAGCACTAATTCTCACCTTCCTCGCATTGCATGATGTTTTGATTACACTGTCTTTAATATTAGCCACTGGGCTGCAACACATCACAGCGCATTGCTTCTAATCTCATCCGTGCTTAAATATGTCCTGTGTTCATTACTCTTAACTTTCCGTTCACGTTTCAGTCAACTGTTTAGAAAACATAAATCTAATTTGAATAGATCTAATGCATAATTATAAACAAAAATAAATAAATGTGATAATTAATACAGAGCTAATGATTTGTGTTAATTATAAAAAATATATAATAAAAAATAAAACCGTACACACACCACAAAATATAAAACAATACAAAAATGTCTATACCTTCATGGTTAATAATGTTTATCATATGGGTGCAGCAGGGATGCTGGGAACTCAAAAACAGAAATGTTAATAAAGCAACAAATCATTAAGCATAAAAAAGTTCACTCAAAATATATGAAAACCCATGTAGAGTTACAGGGAAGAGTCAAGGGTGACACTTCCCACACTGTACATCAGAGAATCTATTGAAATGTTTCTGCAAGTTGAAACTTTCTATAAGATCTGTATGGATAATTTGAACGATTAACCCAGGGGTGTCCAAACTCGGTCCTGGAGGGCCGGTGTCCTGCAGAGTTTAGCTCCAACGCTAATTAAACACACCTGAAGCAGCTAATCAAGCTCCTACTATGCGTACTAGAAGCTTCCATGCAGGTGTGTTGAGGCAAGTTGAACCTAAACTCTGCAGGACACCGGCCCTCCAGGTCCGAGTTTGGACAGCTCTGAATTAATCAAGCCATCACTCGTCCACAGATAACAGGTTTATCCATCTTAAATGACTCACTATTGAGGAGGTGTGCGAGTGCTCGACTAATGGCTGGTATTGACAGAACTCTTAATCCCATCTGAAAGCCTTTCAAAGGCTTTCTAAGAACTGAGATTTACTTGGACTCATTTTAAAACTGGGTTGGCTTAACACACTTTAGGCTTCACAATGAAATATCAAAGTGCTTAAAGAACACCAAGCACTTATTTTGTGCTGAAGAATATATAGTGCAATCACAATTTACCTGAAAATGACTGATTCCTAGGGTGGCCATTTCTATAAAAAGGACGATTCAGTGAAGCCAGGATAGAAACTGAAAAACAATCCGAAAACTGTAACAAGCAGCGACAGAAATGAACTTTTCAATTAAGGGGTGACATCTGCCATCTTAAATGGATTTCCAGGGGCATTTTTTTTCTTCTTTTTTACATTTTACAGCATTTTTTAAGGGCAGCTTTTTACCTTTTTTTTTTTAATGGTTGCACCCAGTTTTGTTGAATACATGCCATTCAAATAATGAGACACTACAGGGCTGTTACCAATCAAACAAAATCCAGAGGTGGCACAGATGTTGCACCTGAAGTGGCATTTAGATGCATTTACACAGTAGGTTTAATGCAGCTCGGAGATGCAAGGGATGTATTTATACTGCAGCTACACTTGCTGACATAACATGATATATGTTATGAATATAGAAACTTAAATGTTGTAGGTAAAAAAATTATTTACACTATAAATATGAAATAGCATAATATGCTATAAATTATGAATAGATCACCTTTTTAATCAGGTGAATTTCAGTGACTTAATTCGTTTTTTTATAAATTGTTGTATTCATGTAGCATGTTTGTGAATCCTCCTAAAGATGTTGATCTGATGTTTGTACACAAATATGATACTTACGATTTGATGCTTCCTAAATGCTGCTTTCTTTAAACACAAAGAATATTTGCTCGTTTTTCCCTATAAAATTGACTTTGAGAAAACAAAATCAGGGTGTTTACCCATTTTACTTTTAAGAAAAAAAAAAAAGCTAAATTTTCAAGGTTGCATTATAATCAAGAATGCATGTACTTTGCCTTTCTTGAGGAGCGATCCAAAAAAGATGGATGTGTCCACTATAGCATTCCTTTGAGAATATCTAGTTTGAATATTCTACATCTCGTTGAATCCTTGTAACCTAAAGTACACAAAAATCCATATTTTGCATTTGCAGATGTTTTGGCCTCTGCCATTTTTCAAGTAAGCTAAAAGATTCATTAGGTCACAGATGCAAACATATATTTATAATATAATTCATAATTTACTGAAAGCGATCTGTTCTGTATAATTAACATGGATTTTATTTTAATTCATGCAACATTTAAAAAGGAAAATCTCATACTTGTAAAACATGTCTAAAAACAAGATTAAAATCTGACCCTGAAAATATATGGCAAGCCGTTTTGACTTTTATTCCTTCACAGGATATGAATTCTTGATATCAACAGTTCAATTTTTACTAGTTAAAAAGCTCATTCTTGATATCAAGAATTAGATTTCTACTAACAATGGCAATTATTGATATCTGTAATTGTATTTTCACTAGTTAAATGTCCCTATAGGCTGCCATTCAAATTTAATTGTTGATATAAATAATTAATTTCTTACTAGTTGAAATTCCAATTTCACATATCAGAAATACAATTTTTACTAGTAACAATGCATATTCTTGATATCAACAATTCAATTGTCACTAGTGGCAATGTTTATTTTTTATATCAAAAATGTCATTCTTGATATGAAAACTTACCAATTGTTGACATCGGAAATACATTTTCAGATATCAGAAATGAACATTGTCACTAGTGACAATTTAATTGTTGATATCAAGAATATGCATTTTTACTAGTAAAAATTGAATTGCTGATATTAATAATTCACATCCTGTGAAGAAATAAGTCAAAACGGCTTGCCATAGAAAATAAGGTTTAAACAAAAACAAAATATTAGCTGAAAGTTATTCCAGTGTCTGTCAGGAAACAATTTATCAACATATTACATGTCCACACACTGAATAGATTAAAATATTCTTAAACTGTTGCATAAACCTGCGTAAAGTTTAGCTGTGCACTTGTTGAATGAGCACTGGGCTTTGTCTGAACTGAGTACACTATGTATAATCAGTTTCTATTCTTAACTGTTTTAAATTCATTTAAAATCCATTTTTATATAATTTTCTTTTTATTGTTGTGATTTACATATATGTTTTTTTTATTCCTTGTTTTTATTATTATATATTTCACTTCCTTTTATGTAAAGCACTTTGAATTACCACTGTGTATGAAATGTGCTATAGAAATAAACTTGCCTAAACCTGTCAACAACATAAACAGGCCCACAGCAGGAGTGACTTTAGCGGCTTCTGCAAAGCTCACAGCTCATGAGACATGTGAACAAAATGTCAGACTGAATAACATTTCCTGTCATACTCGGTTTGTTGTTGTTTGGAAACATTAAAGTTAGAGGCATGGGTTTTGTTTTTTAGGGAATGCATCACAGCGGACAAACGCTGCATGGGTTCTGAACACACTGACAGGTGGTCATTACCATGAGGATCATGTGAAGTGACCGCTGAGATTTACTCCCGTTTAAGATGATGGACACCAAGGCGTGAAACTCCTTTCAAAAAAAGAAATCAGAGAAATTACCAGCATAAAGCGACTTGATTTTTAAAGGAACAGTTCACCCAAAAATAAAACTTTGCTGAAGATTGAATCACATTATACAGGATGTAGATGAGTTTGTTTATTTATCAGAACAGATTAGGAGACATTCAGCTTTACACCACTTGCTCCCCAATGGATCCTCTGGAGTGAATGGGTGCCGTTACGACACCAGTCCAACAATTAACATCTAGTGAAGTGAATCAAGAGAATTACTTGTGGATTATTGTTATCTTTTTATAAGCTGTTTGGACTCTCATTCTGACGGCACCCATTCACTGTTAAGGATCCATTGGTGAGCAACTGTTGTATAATGCTACATTTCTCCAAATCTGTTACAACGAAGAAACAAACTCCTTTACATCTTAGATAGCCCGAGAGTTAGAACATTTTTTTGAAAATGTTAATTTTGGGGACTATACTATTCATAAACTATTACTTAAACTGAGATTCCTTCACAAGAGCATAGCTACTTAAAGCAAGGTTTATGAGTGAATTACAAAACTTTAACATAATAAAATCAGCCAAAAGGCAGTCACATGAAGCAGATGTGGCCGCTCAATTTCAGGTTTTCAGGTTTCATATGGACTTAGATTAGACATAGATTATGATGACATAGACATGGACAAGATTAGACATAAAATCTCTCAGAGCTCAACATCCAGATGCTAATTTTTACAGAAAGCTGAAACAGATGTTGCTCAATAAAACAGAGATCATGCACAATACGTGGTACAATACCGTAAGTCTATAAGTACACACTTTGAGAAAAGACAAAGATTTTTGTTATATACTGTATTAATATTGTTGAATGCAACAACAAAACAGCTTCACTCTGATGAGAAGATGATGAAATTATGGGTTGAAATAGCAAATGATGTAAGAAAAGCACTGGTGACCACATCAACATATTGATTTTAATGCATTGTGTCAAACTGTACACATTTTAGACCAAATCAAAGACTGCTTTAACACATTTTCAATCAAACACATCACTTATGAGAGTCGATTTCATACTGATTACACGGTGCTGTGATAACTGTTGGAATTTCAAACGTGTTATGCTTTTTCGGAGTCAAACTATTGAATTGCTGTCTTTAGCTTAAGTGCATTTAGAGATGTTAATGTGATTGTTCTGTGGTTACATGGCCTGTCGGTTCTTCTCCAGGCTTTTTTCAATGCTGTCAAGAACATCCACCGCAGCTTGAGGAATTCTGGTCCCTGGGCCGAAGATACAGCTGACGCCGCTCTTGTACAGGAACTCATAGTCCTGAAAAGATGATGAGATAATCAAATCACGGAAAGCATCAATAATGAACTACGTCATGTCACGATTAGCAAACTAATCAATTGAACTTTTATTGAAACTGGAACATATTAAGTGTGCTTGGAGCAAATATTAAAACGAATTAAGTCTAACTAATTGCTTTTAGATAAAAATGTGAAACACAGTCATAAATAGAAACAATTCAGTCATGAATTAAAATAGAATGCAGTTTGTGTTTATTATTATATATATATATATATATATATATCTCACTTTTATGGCCAGCGGTTTAGACATTAATGGCTGTGTTGAGTTATTTTGAGGGGACAGCAAATTTATACTGTCATACAAGCTGTACATTCACTACTCTACACTGTAGCAAAGTGTCATTTCTTCAGTGTTGTATACTATATATATATATATATATATATATATATATATATATATATATATAATAGATCAGTATTTTTTCCCCCATTTTTTTTAGGACCTCAGCAATTTATTGCAATGAGCCTCTAACAATATTATTTACTAATGATAATGATATATGCTATATGCTGCTATGCTGTGCATACAAGATAATGAATAATATTACATATAATGCGATATACAATAATATCAAATAATATGTAATATTATACTCCTAATATATTTCAATACTAACATACAGCGATGGCCAAAATTATTAGAACACTATTTTCACCAGCTAAAAATGGTTTTAAGTCAGTTATTTGTATATTTTGCTGTAGTGTGTCAGTAGGAAATACCAGTTTACATTTCCATACATTCATTTTGCCATTAATTGTAATAATCCAGTGAGATTTTTGTTTGCACGAAGAGTCTGACAACAGACAGTGCTCCTCAAAGATGTGATCTGATCATCTTCCAGTCTGTCAGGAATGACTTGAAGAAGCAGAACAAACTGAGACTAAACCCAGAAGAACTGTGTAACATCTCCAAGATGCTTCAGAAAACCTACCTGAAAAACTACAGTATCGTTAAAAGTTGCAGTGTAAAAATGCTGTAAAATGAGTGATGCTGTCAAAATGATGTCATAAATAGATTTTGTTTATCAATTAAATTATATGAATTAAATGAAATCAACATTTGGTGTGACCCTCCTTTGCATTTAAAGACGTTTATGCCCTAGCTGCACTTATACAAGATCCGTCAGAGCAACCAAAGATATTATAGAATTTATCAATGTTAATCTTTTAATCTTTAACAATCCTCTTTCCTTTAGATTTTAGTTTTATTTCAAAGCCTTCTACATAATATGGGTAGTATTTGCATCTTAAAACTAAAGGCAAACATTTATGCTGATAGACAAATGCATTAAACAAATTGCAATGAGATGCACATATACAGTACCTCGGCACACATTTCTCAAACATGGTGAGGATCATCACATTTTAATCAGCAAAAACATGAACTCTGATCCACATGACAGCTAGCTGATAGTGACAACAGCAGCAGCAGCATACATTAATCTAGTAAAACATTGATAATATTTGAATAGTAAATAAAATAAAAATGTTTTCAAGCTGCAATGCATGCTGGGAACTTGTGCAATGTTGTTCAATGTAAAATTGTTTGTTCAGATGACTCAATTTGAAAAGTTGGGAGAACATTTGCATATGTTGTGAACAAATACTTGAGTTATCTAAGTAAGGTAAACAAAACAACTTTTGCTAGCGACATCTTTCTTTGTATTTTTGTTCAGTTCACACAAAAAATGTAACTGATTTGTACCAAAAAAAAATTGTTCAGGCTACTTTTTTTTACATTGGTTAGTAGAAAAGTCGAAAGTTTCGAAAGTTTTTACAGTGTATGCACAATTATATGGTCATCAGCATTATATTATTCTCATTCAGTATGACTCAGTACTTGGCTCAAGACCCACCCATTGAGAACCACTGATTCAAACCCTCCCCTGCAAAACAAATCACATCAGAGCATATTATAACTGCCATGCCAAACGCTAGTGGAATCTACCTGACAGATCTGATCCAGTACAAACAAACAGATTGCGTGCATTAAAAGGATTTTCATGTCTGTTTCAATTACCGCAGCTTCAGCTCCATCCGCTCACACTCACTACATGTTAACACTCAATAATCAATTAACGACACTCAGGCAGGAAGTCTAAGGAACTAAAGACCACTCCAGACCTCAAGCAACCTAGCCTAGGCTGAAATGGAATGCATTTCATGCAATCATGGACAAGTATAAAAAAAAAACGCCAGCACATCTACTCAGCAACAAAGTAATTGCATGCATACAGGTTGCTACACACCATCCCATGTTCATATTCACTAGCTAAGAGATCAGTATGGAATGTGCAGACTGGCCTTATACAGGTCCTAATTACACCCCCCTGCGACTGAGAATAAAGTTTGGCCTATACATGAATGAATCAATGCTCTATCTGTTTATCTGTGTTATGTTGAAAGAGCAAGCAGCTTCTGGTTGAAGATGAAAAGATGAAAATGTGCAAATTTACATCGAGTTTGAATTCAGTTCCACAAACATATTAAATAGCAAAAACTATTTTCTACATTGATCATAAGAAATGTTTCTTGAGCAGCAAATCAGAATATTAGAATGATTTCTGAAAGATCGTGTGATGTTGAAGACTGGAGTAATGATGCTGAAAATTCAGCTGCGCATCTCAAGAATAAATTACATTGTAAAATAAATTTAAATAGAAAAGTTATTTTAAATTGAAATAATATTTCATATAATTAATATTTTTACTTTATTTCTGATCAAATAAATGCAGACTTTGAAAGCATAATAGACTTCTTGAAAAAAAAATATATACAAATTATTTGGATCACTAAAATATGAAGAGTTTGGTCCGAAAACGCAATAAAAGGCCTTTTTTGTATTATTGAGTTTCTGCCAAAATCAGTATTGTATCGGGTCGGTATTGAAAAGTTTTTTATTTTACTCAAAAAGTGGAACGTGTTATTCTGTCATGTTTTCTCCCTATCTATCCAAACCATGACAAACGCCAGTCTCCCTTCTCTGCAGAATGCGATACAAATCACAGTCGATCTCAGTCAGGTGTGCTAAATAAGGGAGACATGCAAAATGTGCAGAGCAGGGGGTCCCCAGGATTGGAATTGAGAACCACTGCATTAAACAAATATTTAAAGTATACTGTCTTTATGTTGTTTGTACATTAAGTTGAAGATTGAATGTGAAACTATTGCAATATAAAAGTATATTTAAAAACTTCAATGTTAGGTGGGATTAATAAAACAAAATTGCGATTAATTAGTTCATATTTTTTAATTGATTGACAGCACTAATATATATATATATATAAGGGATGTAACAATTACCGGTTTGATGATAAATCATGATAAAGTATGAATACAGCAGGTGTTGCACCTGCTGCCTGAATTACTAATTATCAGTGAGCTCACATGAATCGATTTCAATATTAAAAATGGCAAAAGGTCAGACTGCTTATTATATTGATTTTGGATCGTTATGTTGCTCTTCAGGCATAAGCGGCCAATGCTGCGTGCTTACAACAACCATTAATCAAGCTAAAAAGCAATATAATATGTGGCCTTTCATGATTTTCTGCTTTATCATTATCAATCAATAGAATAAGGTATTCTGACTTTTTGAGATGAAATTCAAAGATTTAACGATTAAGAAAAAAAAAACTGAAGTTTCTGCCAATAAAAACGCTGTTTCTTATCTTTTCCTTACACATTGTGAATGATAAAAGTTCAGTTGAATCTAATCTACATCACTGTCAAAACATAATAATCAGGTTCTGGACAGATCATCTAAGTTGAATGTCGTCCATGTCAAAACAAAGATAACAGCTCTCTTTGAACATCATGGATCATAAAAATTATCTTCACAATGTAAGGCCATCTGAGGTGTAAATGATTTATTTAAAGTGAAATCGAATAATTACCAGTTGTGATGTCATTTCGAACAAAATCAGTCCGAAATTTTCATTTTTAGGTGAACTATAGGGGTGGGCAATATGAGCTAAAATTCATATCACGATATTTTCCACTGTCCAGATGATATTGATATTATATCGAGATATGAGAGAAAAAAATGTAATCACATTTTAGTAGACCTTAGTTAAATTACAGGCGAAATATGTATTTTAACCTTATATAATTAGAAAAAAAAACATGATTTTAAGATCTAAGGCAAAAAAAAGAAGAATGGTCTGGCTTTAGATTTTCCTGCGCAAAAAAAAAAAACAGCAAATGGACTGAAAGAACATCCAAATTCACTCGCTGACAGCAGATGGCGCTTATGGCCTCAATTTAGCGCTCATTTTGTTACCGCTGTAAATAAAGCTGCTCTGCGCTGTGCTTATGAACATGGAGGTGAGAGAAAGAGAAAATGTCATCTAAACTTTTCTGAAGAGAGTTCCCTTCAGATACTCATTCATGTTATCCTCCTGCCCCCAATTCATTATTTATATTTTTCTTCCTATATTTCGAGCATTGTGAACATTGATCTCTCTATATTCTCTCTATGTGTTCTGCATCAGTCCTGTGTTCACGGCCGTTTACAGACTTAATAATGTTACCCTACAAATTACAATTTGTGTGCAGTTCTGAAAAGCCCATCGTGTGTTTGGAGCAAAAATATCGGTTCTGATTTATGTCCGCTCAAGTGGGGCATCTCTCTCTCTCTCTCTCTCTCTGATGACGCAGTAACGACCGCGGGAAAAAAAATATTTGTCCTTCCAATTAAACCCATGAATATGTAACGGTATCCATGCAGGGCTTGCAAAATCGCTAGCCCGACGTCCCGGGGCTATTGTGTTTTTCAGTCGGGCTAAATGTTTCACTGTCCTGTCCAACAGGCTACCTTAGATACTGGGCTTCTACAGGTCCTTAAAACTCTCAATTTAGTTGTATAAAATGTAAGGCCATAAAAAGGGTTAAATAAGTTAAATGGTAGAGAAAAGTCTTAATTACAATTTCAAGAGGTCTTGTATTTGGGGACGGAAAGACAAGAACCGCGATACAGCTGGATTAAACTTCAAAAGGCAATGATGTCATTGAATAAATATGAGTGCTGCACATTTCAAAGTCAAAATGCGGCGCAGATGTTTTTATGTGAACGTGTCTCTGAAGGGAAACGTCTGGCTTCAGAAACGTTAAAGCAGTGTATATGAGCGCGGTGCAGCTTTATCTACAGCTGTTAACGTACCGGAGAAACCGCTATTTGCTCCTAAAGCGCCACCTTGGGGCAGAGAGTGAATTTGCATTTACAGTGTGATCTTATGTTCAGATCGATGTGAATATTGACTCATGTTTTTATGCAGCAAACATAGTTGTAAATGTTGAAAGAAGTTAATGTGCCTTCTAAAAATCGAAACAATTAAGAATAAAAAAGAAAATTCATCAGATACCCTGTAAATAGTGAAATAAAATTATTTAATTGGTATTTGTTGATATTTGTGCATTGAAAATGTTTTTGATTGACATTTAGACTTATTAGATTTTCTATATTTAAAAAAAATAATATTTTATGTTAAGTTTAATTTTCGGGCTACCAAAATCTGACGAGTACCTGCCAAGGGCTGCCAAGGATTTAGAAATTTTGCGAGCCCTGCCACGGTATAGCAAAATCCATATCATGGCACAACATAATACCACATTAATAGTCACGTTAATACCGGTATAGCGCCCACCCCTAGTGAACTGTGTAGATATTCTCACACTGTGCCTCTGCTCACATGTTCAGCTGTCTATCAGGGTGCAGGTGTTACCTGTGGCGGTATGACCCCTCCGCAGATCACCATGATATCGGGCCGGTTGAGGTTACGCAGCTCTTTGATGAGTTCGGGCACGAGGGTCTTGTGTCCAGCTGCCAGTGTGCTGATACCCACGCAATGCACATCTGCATCCACGGCCTGCTGGGCGACCTCCATCGGGGTCTGTCGTCATGGAAATGGACACAACACAAGAAATGACAAGCATTAAGGCTAGTTTACATCATGAACAATAAATAAAATCATAACTATATCAGCCTCCACATCGACGCACAATACAATTTCATATATTATAAGCAAACACTGTACTTTTGTCATCTGTCGCATTAAATGCTTGAGCGCTTTAAAGCAGGATGGATTTTTTTAATTATATTTCTATTATAATCATTGTAGTTATCGTCTTGGTGCAAATTAATATTTCTATTCAGCAAAAATGCATTAAATCGTCTAAAGTGAAAATAAAGTTATTTTGAACTTTCTATTTATCAATTCTGAAAAGAATTGCATCACAATTTCCACAAAAACATTAGGCAGCACAACGGTTTTCAAAACTGATGAAAGAAATGTCTCTTGAACAGCAGAAAATCAGTACATTAGATTGATTTCTGAAGGATCATGTGACACGTGACTGGATTAATGATGCTGAAAATTCAGCTTTGCCATTACAGAAATAAATTACATTTTATAATATTTGGAAATAGTAAAGTGTTATTTTAAATTTGAATAATATGTCACAATATTACTGTTTTTACTGTATTGTTATACTGTATGCAGCATAAGAGACTTCTTTCAAGCAAATAAAAAAAATGTACCCCAGCATTGTAAACAGTAGCGTATATAAACCCTCATTACGGTGTTTGAGGTCCAAGAGACACTTTTTTTTCACTCTATACCTAATAATTTAATGCAGAAACAGCTTTGTTCAGGATGGTGCTGAGCATTCATGGAGCACAAATTAGAGATTTTGACTTATTTTGAAAACTGTGAAGAAGTGGGAGCTTAACTCTGAGGTATGCATTAGATCTGTTCAGTCATGGATTAAATGTTTTGATGTTCATGGCTCAGAAAGGATCTTTTAATTGATGATAGACTCTGCCCTTAAAGGAACATTGGGTGCTCAAATGTGTGAGATAAATACACACGAGACAAGTTGAGCTCCATGAGCTGGTTTCTTGAGCATCTTTAACACAAGGATGACTTTCGGAGAGAAAATATTTTTAACCATATATACAGAGACAAACTATTTAGAATAGAAGATCTAATAGCAGCATCACAGTTAAAGCATCTCCCTTACCTGAAAAAGTGGACCGACGTCCACATCAAACCCAAGGTCTGCAAATCCAGTGGCGATGACCTTTGCCCCTCTATCATGACCGTCCTGTCCCATTTTGGCCACGAGCAGACGTGGATTTCTGCCTTCATGCTTTTTGAACTGTATAACTCTGAGAAAAAAGAACATACAGCATGATAGCATCAAATTACTGATGATGTTTCCAACACTTTTATAGGTTTATAACTATATGATGGCAAGTAATTTTTTGGGTGAGCTATTCCTGTAAAGGAAACAACTGTGGTTGGTTACTTCATATACTTTCATAACATAGTTACTTTTTTCCAGTGACTGAAATAAAGCTGTTTTCGGTAACTAATTAATCTAAGATGAAAAACACAAAATAATCTTAAGATCTTCAGGCTGTTTGATCTGGAGCTTTTGTAGGTTTAGTGTTAAAAATGTATGGTGTATTGTTTTATTTTTAAGGTCTCACTCATCTCTTTTGTCAAACTAATGTTGCATTGGGGCAGAGAGAAATCCTTTAATCAGACAGCACAAAATCCTTAAGACACACAGAGACAGAAATACAGTGGAATCTCTGAGCTTTTCTCAGTCTGAGCTATCTTTATTTATCATCAATTCGGCAGCTAAAACTAAATTTTATGATTAAATGTCTGCGAAATGTTATCATTGCTCAATGCAATATTTTAATATTAGGTTGCACCATATATATATATATATATATATATATATATATACATAGTATCTCACAGAAGTGAGTTTACCCCTCACATTTTTGTAAATATTTTATTATATATTTTCATGTGACAACACTGAAGAAATGACACTTTGCTACAATGTACAGTAGTGAGAGTGCATCTTGTATAACAGTGACAATTTGCTGTCCCCTCAAAATAACTCAACACACAGCCATTAAGGTCTAAGCCGCTGGCCACCAAAGTGAGTACACCCCTAAGTGAAAATGCCCAAATTGGGCCCAATTAGCCATTTTCTCTCCCCGGTGTCATGTGACTCGTTAGTGTGACAAGGTCTCAGGTGTGAATGGGGAGCAGGTGTGTTAAACTTGGTGTTATCGCTCTTACTCTCTCATACTGGTCACCGGAAGTTCAACATGGCACCTCATGGCAAAGAACTCTCTGAGGATCTGAAAAAAAAGAATTGTTGCTCTACATAAAGATGGCGTAGGCTATAAGAAGATTGCCAAGACCCTGAAACTGAGCTGCAGCACGGTGGCCAAGACCATACAGCGGTTTAACAGGACAGGTTCCACTCAGAACAGGCCTCGCCATGGTCGACCAAAGAAGTTGAGTGCACGTGCTCGGCGTCATATCCAGAGGTTGTGTTTGGGAAATAGACATATGAGTGCTGCCAGGATTGCTGCAGAGGTTGAAGGGGTGGGGGGTCAGCCTGTCAGTGCTTGGACCATACGCTGCACACTGCATCAAATTGGTCTGCATGGCTGTCTTCCCAGAAGGACGCCTCTTCTAAAGATGATGCACAAGAAAGCCCGCAAATAGTTTGCTGAACACAAGCAGACTAAGGACATGGATTACTGGAACCATGTCCTGTGGTCTGATGAGACCAAGATAAACTTGTTTGGTTCAGACGGTGTCAAGCGTGTGTGGCGGCAACCAGGTGAGGAGTACAAAGACAAGTGTGTCTTGCGTACAGTCAAGCATGGTGGTGGGAGTGTCATGGTCTTGGGCTGCATGAATGCTGCTGGCAATGGGGAGCTACAGTTGATTGACAACATGTACTGTGACATACTGAAGCAGAGCATGATCCCCTCCCTTCGGAGACTGGGCCGCAGGGCAGTATTACAACATGATAATGACCACTGCCTTGCTAAAGAAGCTGAGAGTAAAGGTGATGGACTGGCCAAGCATGTCTCCAGACCTAAAACCTATTGAGCATCTGTGGGGTATCCTCAAACGGAAGGTGGAGGAGTGCAAGGTCTCTAACATCCACCAGTTCAGTGATGCCATCATGGAGGAATAGAAGAGGACTCCAGTGGCAACCTGGAAAGCTCTGGTGAACTCCATGCCCAAAAGGGTTAAGGCAGAGCTAGAAAATAATAGTGGCCACACAAAATATTGACACTTTGGGCCCAATTTTGACATTTTCACTTAGGAGTGTACTCATTTTTGTGGCCAGCGGTTTAGAATTATTGGCGGTGTATTGAGTTGTTTTGAGGGGAGAGCAAATGTACACTGTTATACAAGCTGTACACTTACTACTTTACATTGTATCAAAGTATAATTTCTTCAGGTGTTGTTACATGAAAAGATATAATAAAATATTTAAAAAAATGTGAGAGGTGTACTCACTTCTGTGATATACTGTATATAAATTAAAAGTGTTCTATAAACTTTAGTTTTTTTATTGTTGTAGTTTTGTTTTTATTATTATATTTACTAAATAAATATCATTTTAACTGCATATATATATTAGGGGCAGGAGAAAAAAAATCGATCCATCGATGCATTCTTTCTCCAACGATTCTGAATTCTGAGCTAGATTTTTAACCAGATGTGCGATGACACTGAGTTTGCTTGAGAAACACCCGTATGCTGCTTGCTTCCAATTCCTGACACACATACACCACTCGAATCTTCCGTAAAATAATATTTGATCAAATTCGTAAAGGTTGAAGTGAATTACAAGGACATATTACGGGCTTCATTGCACAGGTTGCGCTGTGAGAGATGCACGCTTTGTTTGATGTTGCACTTAAAGTGTGCGGTCTCGCCCGTATGTATTTTCCTTACAAATGCTCTACGAAGTCATCATTAATGTGGTTTGGAATGTAGTGGATTTATATATTTAAAATATGAACCTCACTAACAGAAGGCTGCTTCGATTTCAAATTCTGATACGCGGTTTGTTTGTGTAGACTATTCGTGCATTCGGCTGTGCGTGACTCCGTGTAAGTGGTTTGATGTACTTGCTTCTGAAAATCGTTTTAGGACTCAAAATTTATGTAAACACAGCCATAATGTCATGTCTTAAGTAATTAAACGGACAGGACAAACCACATTACTTCTTATATTTCAAAAGAGATCCATGCATGAATGCAGCTTAATAGATCTCCCGCTGTCTATGACGTCATAGTAAAAAAACTATAGTAAAGATGGAGAAAAATCACTTACAATTCTTGAATGGAAAACTTTCAGATAATCTTAAACACTGAAAGCACTCTGTTTGTTATATGATTCTATGATCCTCTTTATTATTTGCTACTTGCTTGTATGTTTATTAGTTATATTAGTTTAAAATTCTTAGCATACAACGGTTTTAATTATATTTGTAATTATTTTAAAAAGTACTTAATTACTTATGTAAGGATAAGTAAATGTAAGCATTTTAAAAGATTCGCAAGTCAGTAAACTAATTAATTAGATCAAGAATCGTATCGTGACTCCAAGAATCGGAATCGGATCGTGAGGTGACTAAAGATTCCCACCCCTGATATATATTTACACACACACACACACACACACTTTTGACTTTAATAATATACATTTCCAACAGTCAAGACCTGAGAAGGACCAGTTTTTGTCCACTTATTTGGACATACTACTCATTTAACATTTTAGCATACTATATAGTAGGAAAGCAGGCGTATCTGGATGTGGAGAATGAGTAGAGTTCCAGAAAGTGACACTCCATTTCAGGAATCTGCAAGTTCTTACCTGTTATGCGCCAGCGATATCTCCTCATGCTCGCCGAATTCACTGCGGTATGCTCCGCTCACCATGCGCGTGCTGGCCTTGTGCTCCCCGAAAACAGATTTCATAGCATCTGTGATCTCCCCCACCGAGCACCTACAGAATCCAACAGAATCCTTTAATCCACAAATAATCGCATTATATCATGCAACACAATTCTTGTATTGTTGTTTGGATTGTTATATGATTGAATTTGTGTTTGCAGTGCAGTAAAAAAATGAGATATCACATTCCATATGTTGAAGTCCAATCTGCTGCTGAGAAACACCAGCTTCTCATTAAGCTTGGCAAAACACAGACACGAGGCACTAACTCGAGCACTTCCAGCTGGACTTCCAAAAGCAGGAGTGTGTATAATTAAAGTCCAAAATGTTGACAGGATATATTCTTGACTAGAAACCCACAGGTTTGCATGGGAGTACTCATTTTTTGAGGGAAAATAAAAAATATAATATAATACAGGTACATCTAAAAAAAAAAAAAATATTATATCATGAAAAAGGTCAATATTCATTTCAGAAAGTGAAACCCATATATTATATAGATTCATTACTCAGAGTGAAATATTTCAAGCCTTTATTTCTTGAAATGTTGATGATTATGGCTTACAGGTAATGAAAACCCAAAATTCTCAGTCTCAGAAAATTAGAATATTACATAAGGATTTTAAACAGAAATATCAGGCTTCTGAAAAGTATGTTAATTTCTATGCACTCAATACTTGGTTGGGCCTCCTTTTGCATGAATTACTGCATGAATGCGGCATGGCATGGAGGCAATCAGTCTGTGGCACTGGTCAGGAGTAATGAAGCCCAGGTTTCTTTGACAGTGGCCTTCAGGTCATCTGCATTGTTGGGTCTGGTGTCTCTCATCTTCCTCTTGACAATACCCCATAGATTCTCTATGGGGTTCAGGTCTGGTGAGTTTGCTGGCCAATCAAGCACAGTAACCCCATGGTCATTGAACCAGCTTTTGGTACCTTTGGCAGTGTGAGCAGGTGCCAAGTCCTGCTGGAAAAGGAAATTAACATCTCCATAAACCGTGTCAGCAGCAGGAAGCATGAAGTGCTCAAAAATGTCCTGGTTGATGGATGCTGACTATGGACTTCAGAAAACACAGTGGACCAACACCAGCAGCTGGCATGGCAGTTTAATTTAATCTGAAAAGAGGACTTTCGACCACTGAGCAACAGTCCAGTTCTTTTTCTCCTTAGCCCAGGTAAGATGCTTCTGATGATGTTTCTGTTTAAGAAGTAGCTTGGTAACTCTTTTCCTGAAGATATCTGAGCGTGGTGACTCTTGATGCACTCACTCCAGCTTCAGTTCACTCCTTTTGAAGCTCTCCCAAGTGTTTGAATCAGCTTTGCTTGACAGTATTCTCAAGCTTGCGGTCATCCCTGTTGCTTGTGCACATTTTCCTATCCAATCCTATCCAAAATTGCATGCTTTGATACAGCACTCCTTGAACAGCCACCCCTTTCAGTAATGACCCTCTGTGACTTACCCTCTTCGTGGAGGGTGTCAATGATTCTCTTCTGGACCAAGTCAGCTGTGTTCCCCATTATTGTGCTTTCAAAGAACAAGAGATGCCCAGAATTTATACTGTATGGATGGTCATTTATAGAAACTCAAATGTAAATATTCTAATATTTTGAGATACTGATTTTTTACTTTCATTAGCTGTAAGCTCTAATCATCAAAACAAATAAAATAAAAAGTATTTTACTTTACATGTAATGAATCTAAAATATATGAAAGTTTCACTTTTTGGAAGAAGTTACAAAATAAAAACTTTTTCACCATATTCTATTTTTTTTAGATGTACATGTTTATAAATCATTGCAATTGCAAGTCTGACTTTGTTTCTCACTAAAAAAGGCAGAATTGGAAGCAACTTCTTTTCTAGTTTACTACTCACAATCCTGTTTACATCTCACTATGCTGTTTTTTTCCCAACAAGGTATAAAAAAACATAATTTTGACTTTTTCCCTCCAGAATTGCAATTCTGAGTTTATATCTCGTATATCTCAGAATTGCTAGAAAGAAAAGTCTGAATTGTGAGATAAACCTGCAATTACTATTTTTTTTGCCCCTGTACTCTTTGCAAATATGAAGGTGTAATGTCAACTGAGTTTCTATTTACAGATTAATAAGTATGCAAATGATTAGCTCTAAAGCTAATAAATACACTGATAAATAAAAAATAATCTAAAGAAGAAAATATATGAAAAAGCAACTGACTCACTAATTCTTCACATAAATAAACGATAGCCTAATATTAGTTCAGGTTCAGGGTTTGAATAAACCTTTTGTAAATGTGTTTGCTTTTTGGTTGAGATACAATCATTTTCAAAAGTTCTCTGCATCTGGACTTCATGAAGCCGGACCCACCGGGCTCTTGCAGCCTCCACGGCTAGCTCCAGCAGGTTTCCATCTCTGGTACGTGCGCACTGTTCAATCGCAACCAAGCACCTCTTCGCCACCTCTGCATCCCTGCTCTCTCTGACCTGCAGTGAAAACACAGCTTCATTACAATGTACAAACACTGACCCTGGATGAGCCAAACCAGTAATCAGCTCAGAGTGTATAAACAACCAGGCAACGTCCATCTGAAATCATGTAGATGGAGATCTAAGAGAATATAAATACATTGTGGGGAAAACAAATCTCAGAAAATACAGTACATAGTGCAGATACTATTAACTATCAACTGAACTGCTTTAAATGCTGTAAAGGGGTGACTGAACTGTGAAGGCCAAACACAGAGGAACTGTGATCACTCTTATCTTCTAGCTTGTGCTAATAAAATGCCAAAAATAAATATATATATATAGTATATTTAATATACACTATTTTATTTATAATTTCTCAAGGGACATTAAAATATATCCAAGTTTCATTTGTGCAGTAGAGTAGACAATGTGCAGCTTGTATAGATGTACAAATTTACTGTCCTCTAAATATAACTCAACATAAAACCATTATTGTCCAAATAACTGGCAACAAATGAGTACACCCTAAGTGAACATGTCAAAACTGTGTCCGAAGGGTCAATATCTTGTCGGGCACCATTGTTATCTAGCACTGCCTTAATCCTCTTGGGCATGGAATTCATCAGAGCTGCACAGGTTGTTGCTGGCATCGTTTTCCACTCCTCCATAATGACATCACGGAGCTACTGGATGTTAGACACGTGGTGCTTCTCCACCTTCCGCTTGATGATGCCCCACATGTGCTCAATAGGGTTCAGGTCTAGAGACATGGCCACTCCATCACCTTCACCTTCAGCAGCAAGGCAGCTGTCATCTCGGCGGTGTGTTTGGGGTGGGTATGATGGAAAACAGTTTCTGAAGGGAGGGCATCATCTTCTGCTTCAGAAAGTCACAGTACATGTTGGAATCCATGTTTCTCTCAATGAACCGCAGCTCCTCAGTACCAGCAGTAGTCATGCAGCCCCAAACCATGATGCTACCACCACCACGCTTCACTGTAGGCAAGGCACAATTGTCTTGGTACTCCTCACCAGGGCGTCACCACACATGCTGGACACCATCTTAGTCAAACAAGTTAACCTTAGACTAATCAGACCACAGGACATGGTTCCAGTAATTCATGCTCTTGCCAGGTTGTCTTCAGCAAACTGTTTGCAGGCTTTTCTGAGAGCCAGCTTCAGAAGAGGCTTTCTTCTGGGATGACGGCCATGCAAACAGACTTGTTGCAGTGTGCGGCGTATGGTCTGAGCACTGACAAGCTGACCTTCTGCTTCTGCAACCTCTAAATCAATGCTGGCAGCACTCATGCGTCAGTTTTGTGAAGCTAGCTTCTGCACCTGATGCACAGCACAAGGACTTAACTTCTTTAATCGACCCTTGTGAGGCCTGTTCTGAGTGAAACCCGTCTTGGGAAACCTCTGTATGATCCTGGCCACTGTACTGTAACTCAGTTCCAGGCTGTTACCGAACTTCTTATAGCCTAGGCCATCTTTGTAGAGAGCAACAATTCTCAAATCCTCAGAGGTCTTTGCCACGAGGTACCATGTTGAACATCCAGTGGTCAGAATGAGTGAATTGTACTCAAAGAACCACATTTGAACAGCTCTAAAACAAGATACACAAATTTGTATGGTCCTGTCAAGCAGCAAAACATGAACATGATGAATAGGACATGTGGCTTTGCATGGTTAAACGATGTATAGCTGTTATCACACAGGGTGTACTCAGTTTTGTTGCCAGCTTTTTTGACATTAATGGCTGTATGTTGAGTAATTTTCAGAGGACAGTAAATCTTTACTGCTATACAAGTTGCACATTGACTACTCTAACATATATATGTTTCATTTCTATAGTATTGTCCATTGAAAAGATATACAAAATGTATTGCCAAAATGTGAGGGGTGTATTCACTTTTGTGAGATACTGTGTGTGTGTGTGTATATATATATATATATATATATATATATATATATATACATATATATATATACACATACATATATACACACACACACACACACACACACACACACACACACACACACACAAACACTCACCTGCCACTTTATTAGATACACCTGTTCAATTGCTTGGTAACACAAATTGCTAATCAGCCAATTAAATGGCAGCAACTCTCAAAAATGCATTTAGGCATCTAGATGTGGTGAAGACATGCTGAAGTTCAAACTGAGCATCAGAATGGGGAAGAAAGGGGATTTAAGTGACTTTGAACGTGGAATAGTTGTTGGTGCAAGACGGGCTGGTCTGATTATTTCAAAAACTGCTGATCTACTGGGATTTTCACGCACAACCATCTCTAGGGTTCACAGAGAATGGTCCGAAAAAGAGAAACTATCCAGTGAACGGCAGTTGTGTGGACAAAAATGCCTTGTTGATATCAGAGGAGAATGGGCAGACTGGTTAGAGATGATAGAAAGGAAACAGTAACTCAAATAATCACTCGTTACAACCAAGGTATGCAGAATACCATCTCTGAACACACAATACATCGAACCCTGAAGCAAGTTCGTTCAGACTGGTTTCTTGAACATGACAATGAGTTCACTTTACTCAAATGGCCTCCACAGTCACCAGATCTCAAACCAATAGAGCACCTTTGGGATGTGGTGGAACGAGAGATTCTCATCATGGATGTGCAGCTGACAAATCTGCAGCAACTGCATGATGCGATCATGTCAATATGGACCAAAATCTCAAAGGAATGTTTCCAAAACCTTGTTGAATCTATGCCACGAAGAATTAAGGCAGTTCTGAAGGCAAAAGGGGGTCCAACCCAGTACTAGTGTACCTAATAAAGTGGCCAGTGAGTGAGTGTGTGTGTGTGTGTGTGTGTGTGTATATATATATGTGTGTGTGTGTGTGTGTGTGTGTGTGTGTGTTATTCTAAAAACCCATACTAATAATACTGATATATTTCTGAAGAAAAAGAATTCAAAATAAAATATATTTTTGGGCAGTAACATTTAGCTGACCTGCCTGCCCTCTCTTGTCTGATCAGCCAGACAATGCAGAGAAATTGTTAAGTGACATTAGAATCGAGGCACAGGAGGACATCAGCGCTGTGATTCAGGGCATGATGGATACATGGACATTGTTATGGCTAATCATTTGCTAAAGAAAATCTGCTGCTAGACTCATAGATGATGATTATTAAGGCTGTAACAATTCGTTAATTTTCTCAATGCATTGATTACAAACCAAAGACTCATTGAAAGGGACTTTGTTACATACCCGGACAACATGAATCCATATTGAATGGATTTTTGAATTGTACATTTTTGTTTTCGGCCAATAATCGATTTAAAACACTACAATTATAACAAGCACAAATTAATGGAGACCTTGAACAGCATAGTTCGTGCCTCACATCCGTCCTTCACGTGCTCCACTATTTACCGCCTGTCACAGGATTGCGCTCACGCTCCGTTCATTGCTCTCACTGACACATTTTCTGACAAGCCAATGTGTGATCTCTCCTCACTACTCATGGCCAGTACTGCTAGAGTAAAGTAGTTTTAATTTTTTGTAGTTTTTCAGTGGATCTCGGTCATACCATTGACATCACCTGAGCAGTTGAGGCTGCCAATTTATTGCATGAATGGAGCAAAAAAGCATATGCACAGTTCCACTGAATGATAAATGTTCGAAAAAATGATACAATTTCGAAGGAAACTGTTAAAATAACCACAGCATTAACAACGACTTTGAAATAAGAGCGTGAGGTTTATCTGTCAATCAAGCATGAAAATTGAGTTCGTTGTTAGCCTATAGCAAACAGTAGACATCCGCACATTTTCTTTCAGAATCATCATACAAGAAAGGAAAAGTTCAATACTGTAGCATTTAATTTGATGAAAATAAGATAAAGAAGCTCATTATGCAAAGGTGTGACATAAAATGTTACCCTTACAATCACACTATATGCTTCTTAGTAGTTAACAAATAATAGGCTTCTTTTAAAGCATTTTATTTTAAATCTTGGCTTACATACCATAGTGAAAAGTAAATATACTAAAATGCATTTGAAAAAAGTTGATTTCATGCTAAGTATACTTCAAATAAATGTAAATATTTATGTACTTAATAAAAATACCCTGCAATTGTGCTTTTAATATAGGCCTAAATTGGTATACTTAAAGTCTGCTATATTGGAATAACTAATGTTGTACCTAATGCTCTTTAATAGTGAGGAAGTACTGCTGAAGTCTAACAAAAGATATACTTAAGTACAATTGATTGTGCTAAAATTGAATTTTACTTCAGGTACACTTTAAATATCTTGCATTTATTCTAAGATCATACAATCCTATATACAATCAATATTGACATTAAACACATATTAAGCTTAATATTAAGAAATGTGCATTGTGCACAAGTAATACTCCGAATAAAGTTTAATAACACCTTTTGTATCAGTAAGACTTGAGCGGCATGTCAGAAATATATTAATAGATTGGAACTATACTTTAAATAAATGTATTTCAAACATATTAATTTTTGCTAATGCACATTTCTACATATGCCATATGTCATGCCATAGCATCATTAAACTAACGTATAACAAAGGTGTTTTTGTTTAGTTTTTTTTGCCCTCACTCTCGGACTCCATTTAAATAATCCTGTGAATGCACTTAAAGAATCCATAATTGAATTTAATTGTGAATCATCTGGAATTATATCATACTGAATTTAGAAAAATCGTTTTTGACTTGAAACGAAACCCTATAAATTGTAAATCGTGAATAGAGTCAATTTGCTGTTTACCCAAAGATTCACTGAACCTAAAGATTATATTACAATCTGTTTTGACAGTGCAATAGGGGAGGGAAATAATGTTAAATGTAAGAAAAAAAAACACTTTCAAATCTATTTAAAAAATAAAATAAAATAAATAATAAAATAAAAAAATATAACAAAATAAGTAAACAAGCTTACTGATTTTAAAGATTTTTTACAACATGAGAGAGTCTATATTACGTTCCAAGGTACGCAACGTCCCTCCACAGATGTAGTCCATACACTGTGAACCGAATATGTTTTGGGTAAAGGTGAAGAGATGTAGATTGAACACATGCCAAATGATTCCAGATCAAACAAACCCCCTTCTAATCTTTGATCTGAAAAAACTGGGTGGCTGGCACTTTAAATATTACATCACGGCTGTTGATGCACTTACATTTACAACATTAATATACAGACTGTCAACGCATGAGAACTCCCAGGCGACATGCTGTCGAGTTGCTTTTAAAAACATCACACTAAAGTTTATTTCTTAATGTGAAAACATACTTTTTCACTTCGGGAAATGGCTAAAAAGCCATGAAGTGGAAAAAACATGATTTAAAGGAATACAGACTCTCTTATCATGTCAAACTGCTTTATACATAGAAAACATACAGCATAAATAAGTGGTGAATTAGATCTTCACAAAGAACCATGTATTATTAGAAACTTATGACAATAAATGAATCGTTTGTAATATTTGTTTCTGTGAATGAGAGAAGCTGAACAAATGGATTACCCTTGCTATTGCAGCAGTATAGAGAGTGCACTCTATGTGCAATGTGATGAGGTCAGGTGACTGTATCCTGCATTATCCTGCTAAATTGATTTTGCAATCGCCAGTCAACTATATGCTATACTATACGTGTTCATTACTGACAACTCATGAGGTATACTGAATAATCTTTGAGGGTTAAGATAAATGCACTCCAATATTAAAGCATTCCATCTGATTTGATGCAGGAGGTCAACTGATGACCAAATTAAATGCATTTCAGTGCATCTGCTTTAGTGTCAAAACTGGTTGTTAGTATTTCTCAGCTGATCGGAGTTGCGGTGCTTGTTGTGTGCAAAAGACGACAGGATTTTCAAATAGCTCACACAATTTTAATATATTTTAAAATGTCATTTATTCCTGTGATGTCACGCTGAATTTTCAGCATCATTACTCCAGTCTTTAGTGTCACATGATCCTTCATAAATCATTCCAATATTTTGATTTGCTGCTCAAAAAATATTTATTATAAATTCTGAAAGCAGTTTTCGGGACTTTTAATGAATAGAAAGGTCAGAAAAGCTAGAAATCTTTTGTAACCTCTTGTAACCAAAGACGTACTTTCTTTCACAATTTAATGCATTCTTGCTGAATAAATAAAAGATCAAGGAGATGTTTCACTTGATTTTACAGTGAAAAATTGAAAATAAAACTGAACATCATTTCAGTCAATATAAAAAGTAACTATTTCATTTCCTATCAGCTACATTTATGCACATTACATTTATGCATTTAGTAGATGCTTTTATCCAAAGCGACTTACAGTGCATTCAGGCTATACATTTTTTTTGTCAGTATGTGTGTTCCCTGGGAATTGAACCCACAACCTTTGCGCTGCTAACGCAATGCTCTACCACTGAGCCACAGGAACACTAAGCTAAAATTCCTCCTCCTGCTCTTTAAATCAGAAAACAGACTCTGTGCGAATGAAATGGTAATGATGGTTCCTTTATGGCTGCATTAAATAACAATGTTTTTTTTCATCAGGAATCAATTGAGTTAGGTGACACAAACGCTAAAATACCTGTCTGCTCCTTTGCTTTTAGATAAATGCTAATTGCTTCGCTCCATGCTCCTACATAACTGAATGTAATTATATAAAGTTCTGAGTCAATGTCACGTATGTTCTTTAATGTTCAAAGATCTGTATTGCAATGATGAACACAATGATGACAGTTTCTCGGAACAAAAAGATCAATTCTGGTTATTTCTATGAAGCACTTTAAGTACTTGATTGAATTACAGCCCTTTATTGTGATTAGGTAAGTTCACAGAGAGCTCTGCTGGGAAGAGACTATATGTAACTATTTCAGATCGCATCAACACGGATGAAGGCACTTGACATCAAAATCCGTGCAGTGAATCATTGCCGGAGGGAACTAACCTTGCGCAGCTTTTCAATCTGCTTGTTACGCACGGCTGTGTTGTCGATGGTGAGCACGTCCACAGTTTCTTCCTTCTCCAGGCGGTACTTGTTGACCCCCACGATGACCTCGGAGCCTATAGTGAGACAGAGAGATGAGGGCATCACCAGAGTGTGAGGGCATCAGCAGAGGAGTCTATATAATGAAGGGCGATGCTAGAGATGCCTGGAGCTGATATAAACCTTTAAAAGAGCTTTAATGTTATGTTACTTTCACCTTATTATGAGACGATGATAATCAGTCATAAATATAGAAACAGGAGCTCACAGGGAGTGTTCCATAATCTAACAGCATGTTCATTAAACACAAATTAGGAGAGCCCATCTATGAGGATATCATGGCAATTCAATTCTATACAAATATGTAATATTTACACACGTTACACACACACACACATATACATATTTATATATATATATATATATATATATATATATATATATATATACACAGGTGCATCTCAATAAATTAGAATGTCGTGGAAAAGTTCAGTAATTCAACTCAAATTGTGAAACTCGTGTATTAAATAAATTCAATGCACACAGACTGAAGTAGTTTAAGTCTTTGGTTCTTTTAATTGAGATGATTTTGGCTCACATTTAACAAAAACCCACCAATTCACGATTTCAACAAATTAGAATACTTCATAAGACCAATAAAAAAAAAATGTTTAGTGAATTGTTGGCCTTCTAGAAAGTATGTTCATTTACTGTATATGAACTCAATACTTGGTAGGGGCTCCTTTTGGTTTAATTACTGCCTCAATGCGGCGTGGCATGGAGGTGATCAGTTTGTGGCACTGCTGAGGTGGTGTGGAAGCCCAAGTTTCTTTGACAGTGGCCTTCAGCTCATCTGCATTTTTTGGTCTCTTGTTTCTCATTTTCCTTTTGACAATACCCCGTAGATTCTCTATGTTCAGGTCTGGTGAGTTTACTGGCCAGTCAAGCACACCAACACCATGGTCATTTAACCAACTTTTGGTGCTTTTGGCAGTGTGGGCAGGTGCCAAATCCTGCTGGAAAATGAAATCAGCATCTTTAAAAAGTTGGTCAGCAGAAGGAAGCATGAAGTGCTCCAAAATATATTGGTAAACGGGTGCAGTGATGTTGGTTTTTAAAATGGCTAATGACATTGGCATTGTGTAAAAAAACACAGTGGACCAACACCAGCAGATGACATTGCTCCCCAAATCATCACAGACTGTGGAAACTTAACACTGGACTTCAAGCAACTTGGGCTATGAGCTTCTCCACCCTTCCTCCAGACTCTAGGACCTTGGTTTCCAAATGAAATACAAAACTTGCTCTCATCTGAAAAGAGGACTTTGGACCACTGGGCAACAGTCCAGTTCTTCTTCTCCTTAGCCCAGGTAAAACGCCTCTGACGACAACTGTAGCCAAATTCCTTGACACGTCTGTGTGTGGTGGTTCTTGATGCCTTGACCCCAGCCTCAGTCCATTCCTTGTGAAGTTCACCCAAATTCTTGAATCGATTTTGCTTGACAATCCTCATAAGGCTGCGGTTCTCTCGGTTGGTTGTGCATCTTTTTCTTCCACACTTTTTCCTTCCACTCAACTTTCTGTTAACATGCTTGGATACAGCACTCTGTGAACAGTCAGCTTCTTTGGTAATGAATGTTTGTGACTTATCCTCCTTGTGAAGGATGTCAATGATTGTCTTCTGGACAACTGTCAGATCAGCAGTCTTCCCCATGATTGTGTCGCCTAGTGAACCAAACTGAGAGACCATTTTGAAGCTCAGGAAATCTTTGCAGGTGTTTTGAGTTGATCAGCTGATTGGCATGTCACCATATTCTAATTTGTTGAGATAGTAAATTGGTGGGTTTTTGTTAAATGTGAGTCAACATCATCACAATTAAAAGAACCAAAGACTTAAACTACTTCAGTCTGTGTGCATTGAATTTATTTAATACACGAGTTTCACAATTTGAGTTGAATTACTGAAATAAATGAACTTTTCCACAACATTCTAATTTATTGAGATGCACCTGTGTGTGTGTGTATATACAGTATATGTATATATTCTAGATTTTATTTTATTTCTAGATTTTTATCTTTTGAGCAAGGATGCATTCGATTGATCAAAAGTGACAATGAGGACATGTATAACGTCACAAAATATTTTAGTTTTTTCTCTTTTCTTTTGCACTTTCAATTCATAAAATAATCCTGATAAAAAATACTTTTCAACATTGATAATAATCATAAACATTTCTTGAGCAGCAAATCAGCATATTAGAATGATTTCTGAAGGATTATGTGATACTGAAGACTGAAGCAATGATGCTGAAAATTCAGCAAATCCTGATAAAGTCTGTGACCTATCAGCTACTAAAAAAGTGACAAAAACACAAAAGTTTCTGAAAAAAAAAACCTGTGAAATCCTAAAAATAAGTGAAGTGAATGACAGAAAATAATTGACAAGCTGGTCCGCTCATGCATATTTCACTACTCTCCTAAAACGTATTCATGCAACAAGATGAAATCGCTGAGAGCCCTCAAGATCAAAACCCTGAGCTTCTAGGGTCAGAACGAATGCGGGGAGCTTCAAACATCTGCTGTGAAGCCAACATGGCTAAGTTTTTGTTTGAAATGATGTTCATTGCATCTTCTGGGCAACTTCAGTGAGACTGTGACATTTGCTGCTAACCACAGCCTAAGAGGACTATCTTGAAGGTCATAGAGAAATGCTGGAAAACTGTGAGTTTAGAGTTTCAGGACCACACTGAACATCTTGGATTTGTAAATAAAGTTTAATGATTCTAAAATTGTAAAACAAAGAAACATCATGCCATGAAATGAATTAGAAATATTTCCGGTAGTTTAGCTCAAGTGCTGTTGTCATTACAGTAATAGGAAAATTGTATTGTTTTCCATGTAACTTTCAACTCAAATTGTTATGCTGATAATATGAAGTTATACAACTAGGGGAAAAAATGCAAAACAGAAGTCTCCAGCTTTGAACCACACTTTCAATTATTAAATCATTTTTCGAGTGCTGTGCAATATTAGGCTCTTATAAGATGGATGTGCTGTTCATAGCAAGTGTAGCTAATGCATCCATCACTTCATTAATGTGTTCATTTATTTACAGACTTTCTGTCCACCTTCGGTTCAGAAGGAAGCGTTGAGTGGCTTCTGAAGTCTTTAGTGATAACTGTGGTTCACCCTAAAGGAAAATCACCTGTGCAATGACCAGTAAAATATCCAGCTGTGCGGCATGTGTGGGACATTTAAATGATGCATAATTCCTTGTAAAAATAGTCACTTGGAAACCATTACCTGATGTGAAGAAAAACTCGATTAGATATATCAAACTTCAGGTTTGGAAATATAGGCATGCATGTGAAAAATGAAAATCTTGTGTTTCAATTTGAACACATAAGTATTTGACATGATGATTGTTGCATGAAGGTGCATGCTAAAGCAGTGCCCTCTAGTGGAACTGTATTTAACAATCAGTAAAAGCATTAAAGACGGATGCGTTCTGAAAACAGCATGTCAATATCTGAGATTACAATTATAAGTGTAAGACTTAAAACCCTTTAGACTACACAGACAGCACAATCAATTAAAAATAATCAATGTCACTATCCCTGCAGCTGCGCTGCTGGCTGACTGTGGTGATCAGAGCATTACGCACATCTGTGTACCTGCTAGCCCTGGAACATGGGTTTGAATTTGACATTCATGTGGACATGACAGCAGATAACTTCCCCCTTCCTATCCAACTACTGAAACATTTTCACATTTATGATAGGCTTTTGACAACAGTTTCATTTAATATAAAGTCTATTTATAGCTACAAAAGTTATCATACTCATAATTCATAAAGAGAGCTTATGTTATTGCATCAGACAATAAATTACACAATTTTGATTATGTGAAACCAACAGCATTACACAGCAGCAGTTTAATAGTTGTTTTCTTTGGCCTGTTTAACAACTCAAAAGAGAATATAGCAAATTATAACTTTATTAATTTGTGTTTCCTGCTAGCCAAATTGCACATATATTAAAATTTGGCTCCAAACCTCTATTTTATTTACTCAAAGTTGATATAGACAAGTATATGGAAGCTATCCTACCCTCTGTTCATCCTAAAATACTGTATCTCTACATTCATCCTATGTGTCCTATTAAGTTGTTCATTTGTTCTTTTTGTTAACCAGGCAACACATCCCTTATGAAATTCATAATGGTAATCTACACTACTTAATTGTATTAAGGGATTTGTATCTGTGTACACTTACTTTATTTGTATTTATTTTTTATTTTATAACAACTGCCTTAATGGTTTGATGTTTTGTACTGTTTACACAGTTCAGAATACACGGTTTACTGCTAACTAGTGAAACACTTCATTAATACGAGCTGCATTTCGAAATCCATGTTAGATGGAAACATTGTGCATTATGATCGAGTTTGTAGCTTAATGACCACTTCAATGACAGTAGGAAATAAGTTGAAACCATCCAGCCATCTCTTAGCATTGAATTAAATGTTAAATTATATTATATAACTGCTATTTGGTATTTATTGCTATGTTGTTGCTTCACTTGACAGGTTGACAGGCTGAATTATTTCCAGGCAATTGTGTTTCAATGCATTTTCTCCAATCACATTTCTGAGCCTGTCACAGTGACTACACTGATAACAAGCCATATTACCTTCGAGACAGGCTGTAATATTGACTTCAAAATGAACAGATGCCACTTCAAAACACACCCTATATTCAAAAGCCTCTCCAAAGGTAGCTGATATTTCTTGAAAAGCTTGTCAGTGCTTTTGAAAGATTGCAAACAGAGTGCATTGACATAAGCCGTTTAGAAGACATGTGGTGTGGTTCACTAAAGCCTCAGTTTTTGCTTGACTGACTGATTGATGCTTCCACAGCAGATGGGAGGACAGTTATGTGACATCTGCCTCAACATCCACTCACCTGTGAACAGCTCCTTATCTATTTATACCTACGAGAGAGACGAAGTGACTTCAAAACGTCTCTGTAAATCTCAGGGCCCTTACTGTTTGAGAACCTCCATTCAGATTCAATCATCAGGAGTCATCGCTAACCTAGCTTACTGTAGGGATGGTGATTTGTTCAAGCAGAGACAGTATGAGGAGGAAGACATATACCTCTTTTTGAAAAATTAAGATAAAAGAGTTTGTTGTCTTTTTAACAGAAGCTGAATTTGGTTATTTACTCTAGAATGCACGTCGTGTAAGTTTTAGGCCAAGGCCATTCAATTAGACTGGAGCTGTACTTGTATGTCATCTGCCTACTCAAGCAAGCGCAGTGCTCTCAATGTGAGTTTATATGTCTGTTTTAATGCATATGACTAGTCGAGACGCCTCCATTAGTCATGGAGGTTTCTGAAGTAGCACTTTAGTTAAATGGGACATTAGTCACGAGTCCTGGGCTATAATCATGCACTCAGTCATGTGTTTTGCTTTGGTACCTGAATCAATGCGCGCTTGTCTGCGGGCGGCACATTCCTCGATGCGCAGTTTGGGAATTCCCTCGGCTACAGCACGGGCCATACCGCCCATGTCCTCAATCTCAGTGATGAACTAAACGAGACACAAAGAACAGAACTCAATTAAACAAACACAAATATCACAGATATTGCTACCTACTGAGAAACAAATCAGAGTGCTTCGGAGTAGGAATATCAAGACTTACTCCAAGCATTTGCTTATTTTTATAAATCCTAGAATTACTGTTATTTTATAATAATAATAATAATACATAAATAATAATATAACATTCTAAATTGATATTATTTTCAATAAATTCAAATGAAAAATTATTTGAATTTATACAGTAATAACAATATTTATACAATTCAATTCATAAGTCAAGTCACATTTATTTATATAGCACTTATAATGCAATACAGATTATTTTCTTTCAAAGCCTGTGGCAAAATTATTAAACAAATTCAATTTCAAATGTAAAGCATCTCTGCAGCATAAATTAAAACTGTATTAATAAAACAATAAAATATATTTATTACTAATATGCACTTCTATCATCATTATAATGAAATTAATCAATTATTTTATTATCATTATTATTTAATGTGTATTGTGTAATATGTATTGCATGTATAATAATAATGCAATTTATAATGATATTATTAATATTTTTTTTTGAAGATATTAGCCATCTACCATATGTATTATTTAATTTCATTATGTTTAATTATTTATTTACTTAATTATAGTAGTTATAATATTATTATTATTATACCAGTACAGACTTTTATTACTGACTAGAGATCATATGAACTACCAACCATAACATCAAAATTTGTATCAGCCAAAATTTCTACAGTGCATGCTGTCATTAATCATTCAATGTGTTTATGAAATGTTTATTACAGATCTAGATATAAAGTAAGGTGTTTCTCTTTTTTATTATGCGAACATATGAGGGTAAAAATCCATTACCTCAGATTATAATTAAATACAGTTGTCACCACTTGTTATGATGCAAAATGCATAAATATGGGTAGATTAGAGAAAGTTTATCAAGATAATAGAAGTTTTTTAATGAGCGGTTCTCTATAGTATGAACCTTGAGTGCTGAGTTGTACACATCATCGGTGAGGGACTCCATCATGTAGGACCCACCCCAGGGGTCAGCCACCTTCGGGACGCCCGACTCCTCCTGGATGATGATCTGTGTGTTGCGGGCGATGCGGGCGCTCTTGACGGTGGGCAGACCCAGAGCCTCGTCAAACGAGTTAGTGTGCAGAGACTGTGTGCCTCCAAACACCGCAGCCATGGCCTCGATCACGGTACGGATCACATTGTTGTAAGGGTCCTGAAGAGCAAATCAGGTAGATTTAATCAGACCCATCAGAACAGAATTTTTTTTAAATACAGCAGAATTTTGGAAAATGATATTTCACTGTGGACGCAGCTACCCAGCATATCATCTCAGAAATGTAAGATAAGAAACTGCAGTTCAGCAGGCGGTTCTCGAGCTGTGCGGTGACAGTACCTGCTCCGTGAGGGACCATCCTGATGTCTGACAGTGAGTTCTCAGAAGGAGGGATTTAGAGTTCTTGGGTTGGAACTTCTCTTTGATAAGTGTCGCCCACAACCGCCGCGCTGCCCTCAGCTTCGCTATTTCCATATAAAAGTTCATGCCGATCCCCCAGAAGAATGACAATCTAAAAAGAAATCATGCAAAAAAAAAAAACTATCAGAATTCAAACTGTATATGAAACCTTCAAAAAACCAATACATCAGCTGTGTTCTTCTTTGTTGATATTAGAATCATCATTATTATTTTTAAATGTATTATTAAAATTATTATAGTACTTGAATTAGTTAGAAATAATGCATATGCAGTAGTAATATAATAAAATCAATAATTAGATCAATATTTATTTAGACAATACAATTTAATATGTATTTCTAGTAGTAGTAGTGCAATACTAATAAGAATGTATTAATATTATTATAAACATTAATTTGTAGTTTATAATACTACATTATCATATAATTATAATTATCATATTTGTAATGTAATAATATGCATTAAATTAAAATTACAGTAAATTAATTAGAAATAATGTACTCACATTTAGCATTAGTAATAGCAATAATTATAATTATAATAAAATGTATACAGTCAATACCATTTAATATATTTGTATTGATAAAAAAAGAATAAATAATAAACAATTAAATAGATTCATTATTATTCTGTACTTGTAGTAATAATAGTTGAATTCATTATTTTATTATCAGTATTTTGTAATATATTATTTAACATGTATTTACTATTAATAAAATATTTTTAATAATAACTATCATTAATAATAATGGTATTATTACTAAATTTAATACTTTATTACATTTTTAAATACATTTCATTAATTAGCAAAAATCCAGTAATTAAAATTTGTATTAATCATTAAACATGAATTAATAATACGTATTATTATTATTATTATTACTTAGTTTATTATCATTAACAAATAATTGCATGTATTACATAATGTAATTTAATAAGTATTATTATAGACCTTTTTCCATATTTTCGGGTTTCTTAGAAATTAAGTAATCATAGTTGGGTATTGGAGAGTACAGAAAATATGTTTTTTGCATTCCCATTTGTTCAAAAAGCAAAAGAAAACTCCACAATAGCATTTTCACGACTTTCAAAAAAAGGAAAAGAATTGAGAGAGCCTGATAACGGCAGCCAGAAGAGAGAACGATGTTAAATTTACTGTCCCTTCCATAGACGCCGCATTAGAAACACCCTCGCATTAGTGTTAACGAGTTCTTTCGTTTTTTGTCATTTGATGCAACGGTGATATAAAACAAAGTACTATAAACGTGTTATAAAGTGTTATTAATGTACATTATATAATCTAAATATAACAACTAGATTTTACATTGAAACGCATCATCACAGTCTTGTGAAAAGGGCTCTTTATAATTAAGAAGAGAAGAAGTAGATGAATATGGATCTAACAAAGTGAATTTCCAAACTAACCTGGGAGCGAACTCATCGATGGTGAGTCCAGCCTTCAGTCCGGTTCTGCAGTACTCCAGTCCATTAGCGATAGTGTAAGCCAACTCCAGGATGGCATCAGCGCCAGCTTCCTGTATGTGGTATCCACTGATGGAAATAGAATTAAACTTGGGCATGTTCTGTAAGAAAGAAAATACAATGTGTTAAAGAGTGTGGATGTCAGATACCATTTGATTATTGATTTTAAAAAGATGGTCAAAACTACAAGACTGTAAAAAGCACGTGTGTTAGGATGCTGAAAACTCAATCATTATAACAAATAAATATGAGAGATTAAAAAAATAAAATGCTGCGAGCACTTTAAAAACGGACAGTGAACTGTATAAAAAAAGAAATGTAAAAGTCCTGTAACTCAAGCCGTACCTTTGAGGTGTAGGCGAAGATATCAGCGATGGCGTGCATTGACGGCTCTGGAGGGAAGATGTAGGTGTTTCGCACCATGAACTCTTTGAGGATGTCGTTCTGGATGGTGCCGGTCAGCTTCTCCTTGGGCACACCTAGCTCTTCTCCGGTCACGATGAACATGGCTAGAATGGGAATGACGGCTCCGTTCATTGTCATGGAGACCGACATCTTCTCCAGCGGGATGCCGTCGAACAGCAGTTTGGTGTCTTCTACGGTGTCGATGGCCACACCTGCCATTCCCACATCCCCGTGAACTCTGGGATTGTCGGAGTCATAACCTCTGTGCGTCGCGAGGTCAAAGGCTACCGAAAGCCCCTGCTGGCCCGCTGCAAAGGTAAAGCAGTTTGTTGTTGACTTGTATCAAAGATTCCCAAACATTTTTGTCAGCCAAACCCTGATCTAAATATTTATTAAGATCTTAATTTAATATTGTATAATAATTCAACAACACATTCATGGTAACATGTCATGCAAATAAACACATTTTGTATAACACAAGATGTCAATTTAAATATTATAATTGTTTTATTTTATTTCATATATTTATTAAATATTTACACATATATATATATATATATATAGAGAGAGAGAGAGAGAGAGAGAGATTTTTAGTAAGTGTTTTATTTTAGATTATCGATTAGAAGAAGTCATTAGAATATTAAAAACATTTATTAAGCTATAATCTTAAAATATTTTATATAAAATACTTAATTTTACTTAATTTGTCTATCAATATAAATTATTGGAAAATATTTAGTCTTAATCTTCTTAAAAGTATTTATTTTATCTTATAAAATTTATTTTATATTATAGAAATATATTTATATAAATATAACAATCTTAATAATTATTATTTATTATATATAATTCTTAATGTTTTGTTTTATATTATCTTTCAATGAATGTTCATACAATATAAATTGATATAACTTTCAGATATATTATTTAGAGATATGTAGATATTTTCATAATAAATATGTATACACACACATTTTTTATGTTTTATTTTGACTATTTAAATGATTATAATTTTTTTTATGACAGTATTACTATATAATTCAATATATACTTTCACGTGATCGTTTCTCTCAGTAGTTTAAATGCTGTGATATCTTACCTTTAATATTATCTCTGTAAAACTTGTTGCTTTCCTCGACAGTGCTGAATCCAGCATATTGCCTGATGGTCCAGGGTCTGTTGGTGTACATGGTGGGGTAAGGCCCTCGGGTGAACGGGAAGACTCCAGGCAGCTCATCTTGGACGGCGGCGGTGTCAGTCTGAGTGTACACAGGTTTAATAGAGATGCCTTCCGGGGTCCTCCAGATCAGATCCTCTGGGTTTTTCCCTTTCAGCTGCTTCTTGGCCAGGGCAGCCCAGGCCTCGTGGAGCTTCACTTCATCTCTGTGTGGGGTGGCGGTACGGAATGATCTGGGGTGACACTGGAGGTCAAGGGTTGAAGATACAGATGCCCCCAGAAGTCGTCTGGCTGTCAAAGACACGCATGCCTTCCGTGCAGTCAACATGTTGTATGCATTAGGTAAAGGAGAGCAGGTTTAGTTACTCATGGATATCTAATAAAAATAAATAAAAAGAAAATGTTTAACATTGATAAACAGGAATAATAAATGAGAGATTAAATAAAAAATGTTTCTTGAGCATATTAGAATGATTTTTGAAAGATCATGTGACATTAAAGACTAGAGCAATGATGATGAAAATGCCTCTTGCATCACATAAATAAATTAAAATAGAAAACATTACAAATTCTAATAATATTTCACAATATTACTGTTTATTGATTTATTTGAATGATTCCAAACCTTTGCCCATCCTGAATACTGAAAGTCACCCACAAATGTTCTTATGACTAGGATTGTTATGACTTAACACACCTTATAAAGATTTCAGACGTGACTTGACAGAATAGCAAACCGCTAGCATTATATAATATTATTATATAATAATATTACATGACATTTATTACTATTAAGCATGTCACGTTTAAAAACCTTATGCATTTCTGACGAAGAACTGCTTTCAGGCAAACTTACAGGCCTATTTAGATTATACACTTTAAAGCCCTTGCATACTAACAGTAATTGACAATCTAGGACAATGTACGTCAAAATAATACCTACATACAAGCGCTGACACCATAATGTTTCACAACAAAACAATATAAATGTCTGACCTTGCGTTCTCTCTATTTAGCAGACCTCGACGACACACGCAGACAGGCGTGTAGCGGTCCAGCCAATCACAGTTAACAACAAACCAAAAACAGCCAATCAGCATCAAGCGACCTGCAGCTCTGACCCGGATGTGCAGTATATTTCAGCACGGAGGGTGTAAGAGGCTTTGAATCAAAGGTTCCTTTTAATGTTTTTGAAATATTCGAATATTGCTTGTGGCTAAGAGTAGCCATAAAATAACAGTTATAGTTACAGTGATATATTACAGTTATTATGATATAGTATAGTATATTATAGCGATACGACATCGATTAATATTTTGAGGATTTCAAATCGCTGTCATATAAATTTCAGCAGGTGGCGACGCAGCTATCTATCCATCCATCCATCTGTCTGTCTGTCTATCTATCTATCTATCAATAATTTGGAACTTCATCCAAAAAAAACTGTAATGAGAAATAATTTTTTTAACCTGCAGTGTCTCGGTTTAAATAATGACATTATACAAATGCATATTCATTTTGGTTAATGGAAAATGTAATGTCTCACCTTCCAGTTATGATATTCTCACTGCCTACTCTCTCTTATCTTCCACACAGTAGTAGGAGATCAGATAATAATCAATAATAAATGTATCAGTTCAGTTGTAACAGCACAATGATTTCAAAGATTTCAAATATCTTTATTAAGAGCAAGTTGATAAAATGTTAATTTAAGCCAAAGCACTCATTTTCAGTTTGTTCCACGTCTCATTTTTATATATTTGAAAGAGACTTACAGCAAATGTTTATAAGGGACAGAGTTATATATAAAATGTAATAGTAAATACAGTAACACTATCATTTTATCATATGCATTCAGCAGGATATACTTTTATCAAAAGTGGCAATGCAGACAGTGGTTGTTAATGCCCCTCAGAATATAGAATTATAACCCATTACACCCTGCTGTAAAATACTAACCCTACTAAATTCACCAAGACAGTGGATTCAGTCTGGTACAAATTACAATACTGATTGAATGATCCTATTGTATTCACATAGTTTCAGGAAAGTGTAGTATGAAAAAAAATACTTTGCATGTAGCATGAAGCCAAAATAGCGTTAAGGTCATGTGTAGAAAGATTCACATTGCATTTATTGGCAAAAAACACACAAGTTGATGCGGAGAGTGTCTAGATGAAGAAGGGTTTGTTGGTGGGGCGGGAACTCGTGTTTCTCATTCTCCATTTGAGATCTTCAGCCCTGCAAAAGCTCGTGGTTCACTCCAGTTTCAGCAGCTCCACGTCAAATATAAGAGTGGCGTTGGGAGGAATGACACCAGGGTGTCCCGTGGCCCCATAAGCCATATCTGGGGTGCAGGTGATCTTCACCCGCTGGCCCAAACTCATCTGAAAGTAGATGGAAATACTATAAAGTAAGCGGAAACTGACAGAAATGTTCAAGAATGCATCACAGCATCAGGCTCAAACACCTGTGCAACTCCTTCCTCCCAGCCCTTAATGACTTCCTGTCGGCCGATCTTGAATTTGAATGGCTTGTTTCTGTCTCGTGACGAGTCAAACTTCTTTCCATTCTGCAGCATCCCTGCAATTAAATAGAAAACAAGTTAAATACATAATTACCACTTTAACTATCTTTACAACAAACAGAGCTGGGTTGTAACTGATTACATGTAATCTGGATTACGTAATCAGATCCAAAACAATTAAGTACTTGTAAATCGAGTATATTATTCTTTAAAATATTCGTAATCAGACTACGGTTACTTTTAATTGATCACATGAATATAAATTATTACACATTAGCAACAAATTATTAATAATTTATGGATTCTTATCTTTTGAATTTTCCTTTCTAAAATAGCCCACAGCTTATATACATTCAGAAATTCTTCCAGTTTTGTAGACATTCACACGAAAGTGGATATAATTACACAGAACATTGAGAAGCCACACAGCATATGACAAAATAAATCATAATTAATAAAATATTGAATCTTTTTAAATGCACTTTGTGTTGTTAATAAAACAAATGGAATATATGTATTTGTATTTTATTTTACAAGATTATCCTATTTAAATCAATGTGATAAACAAGTTAGATAAAAAGTAATATAAAAGTAATCAAAAGTAATCTAAAAGTAATCAAAAAAGTAGTTTGATTATATTACCTAATATGTGTAATGTGATAGATTACATTACTAACTACAATTTTTGTCATGTAATTTAGAATCAATAACGGACTACAATTTGTAAGTACATCTTATATTTTTTATATTTTCTGAAGAAATCGGGAAACTAAGCAGAACTGTTCAAAATACAAAAATCTAACCCTAAAATTAGGGAGAAAATGGAACTGCACAAGCACAAGCCATTAACACGTCTACACACATCTAAACGGACAAGCAGCTGACGAAGAAACTGCACAATTACAGTTTCCAGGCTTACAGGAGACAGTAATTGCAGCCCTGGACCATGAGATGAACAGATACCATCAGCACAACATCAAGCACCCATTAAACAGCACATTCACACTGCAACATGGTGGACAAAACAGACAGAACAACAGCAGCTGGTGAAATATACAGTCCACATCAACCATCTGGCATATGATCATCATACAAACAGACCCAATGATGCCAGCCGTTTATACTAGCATCATACTCTGTCATGAGAAAGACACATAGATGATCCTCTTCATTATTACATGTCACTTGTGACTAAAATATAAAATACAACTAGATTTTTACCTTTTCTCAAGCAGCTTTTGCACAGCCCATGAGGCAACAGTGTTCTAGATGGTTGTTAAGTTGTTTCTAGAGTGGTCTGGACAGTTTTTAGGGTGTTGCTAGGTGGTTGCTAGGTTGTTGTAAATGGGTGGCTGTTAGGGTCTTCTGGTGTTCTGCATAGTTTGGTTGTTGCTAGTGTGTTCTATGTGGTTGTTGGAATCTTCTGGATAGTTTTTAGGGTCTTCTGGGTGGTTGTTATGGTGTTACTAGGGTGTTCAGTATGTTCATAGGTTGGGTGCTGCTATGGTCATCTGGGCGGTTTTTAGGGTGCTGCTAGGTGGTTGCTAGAGTGTTCTGGTGGTTTTTGCTAAGGTTTTCTAGAACGTTTTAAGGGGTGTTGTGGTTATTGGAGTGTTCTGGATAAGTTTAGGGTCTTCTGGGTGGTTGTTAAGGTGTTGCTAGGGTGTTCTGTACTATTTTTTCAGAAGTTGCTAGGTGGTTGATAGTGTTCTAGATTTTTTTATGTTCTGGATAGTTTTTAGGGTCTTCTGGGTGATTTTTAGGGTGTTACTAGGGTGTTCTGGATGTTTTAGCAGTGTTGCTATAGGTGGTTGTTAGGGTGTTGCTATTGTGTTCTGTGTGGTTTCTAGGATGTTTTTATCTTGGTAGTTTTTAGGGTATTCTGGATGTTTTAAGGTGCTGCTAGGTTCTAGGTTGTTTTTAAGGTGTTACTAAAGTGTTGCAGATATTTTAGGAGTGTTGCCATAGGTGGTTGTTAGGGTGTTACTAAAGTGTTCCAGATGTTTTAGGGGTGTTGCTATATGTGGTTGTTAGGGTGTTGCTAAGGTATTGTGTGTGTATTAAGAGTGTTGTTATGGGTGGCTGTTAGGGTGTTACTAGGTTGTTGCTAGAGTGTTCTGGGTGGTTTCTAGGATGTTTTAAAGGTGTTCTTTGTAATTTGGGTATTCTGGATGTTTTAGGGTGCTGCCAGGTTCTAGGTGGGTGTTAGGGATTTGCTTTGGTGTTCCAGATGTTTTAGGGTGTTGCTAGGGTGTTCTGGGTGGCCCCCAAGTCTGTAATACTCTAGATATGGTTTACAGTTTTAACTACAATATTTGTAATTTTGTGGCACAAAAGACAAAAACATATGTAGTATTATAAAGATAAATACTAAATTAATTTCCGTGAATTTTAACAGCAGGTCTACAGGATGTCCTGACTAAAACAGCAGACAGCACTAGAAGATACTTTGTTTAACTGGTTCAGGGAGTCTGCGGGGTGCCTCCAATCAGACAGGCGGGGTCGACTAACACATAGCTGACCCCCCGGAGGGAACGTTGTAGAATCCAAAGATCTAAATCTCCTGTGGAATCTGAGCTCTTGTGATCCAAATTAACAAAAAGAATGAAATATGAAGCATTGGCCTAATTCACCGGATTATTCGGCCGGTTTAAGTAGGTCACCTTTTGCCTCCGTCTATACCACAGCAAGGAAAAGAGAAAGAGAGAGGAAGACTTAACCAATAACACTCTGGTCTACCATGATTATAGTATGAATATGTATATATAAGAATACGTGTTGAGTCATATAGGGTGCCAAATGTAAAATAAAGCATGTTAAATGTTATTTAGCAACAAATGATGTTCAGATTTGTAAGATGTGCTCAAAAATAAATTTATAATGTAAATGTTTCATATTTATGCATTTATTTTTCAAATAGGGCTGTTAATCAAAATTTAAATAAAATTTTATAGGATGATTAACACTCTTCGTTTTCAGACCAGCGCGCCCATGAGTGCATGAGCACACAAATGGACACAAATGCATTTGCTATTTAAACAACGTGGCACAGGATGTGAAAATGATAACTGTATCGGAATAAAATAGCAAAAAACACTTGCGTCACGCCAGGCGCCGCATTGCACCGGGTGTATGATAGGGCCTTAAGTATATGAATAACCATCTAACTATGCTTTAGTGAGGACAAATGTGTCTGCTTTGTTTAAATGAGAGTCTGACACCATTAGAAGCATTTATTCTTAACAGTTTCATCCATGCCTAGAGAGATATGAGTACAGTACAGTACAGTATTAACTTTCACCCTCCCCCCTGGACAGAAATGGAGCTGAGATTTCCAGGAAGGACCCTGTGCCAAGATATCTGCAGAGAGGGCTTCATTCCAAAACCAGACAGTATATTATAATAGAAGCTTGTTCTACTACAAGGACAAACTAAAGCTTATTTATAAATGAACTAAACGGACTAAATATATCCAGTGTTGCTACAAACCTTTGGAACTTTTATCACTCTACTTATAAATGATATTTTTACATTTTCTAAACATAAGTAGGGCTTGCCCATGCAAAACTACAGGTTGCTATGAAGTTGCAAAGGTCAATAGCTTTAGAAAATATGTTGTTGCACCTCTGGTGAGCAATCCAAAAATGTACTTATGGAATATCTGTTCATTACAAGTTACAGAATATCTTGCAGCTTGTACTATCTGCTCCCTGTTTTAGGGTGTTGCTAGGGGCTTCTGGATGGTTGTTAAGGGTATGCTGGATGTTTTTATGGTAATTCTAGTTTCTTCTGGTGATTGTTAGGCTGCTCTGAATGCTTAAATGTGTTGCTATGTTGTTCTAGGTGGTTGTTAGGTTACTGCTAGCTTGTTCTGGGTAGTAGTTGGAGTGTTGCTAGGGTGTTCTGGATGTCCTTAATGTGTTAGGGTGCTGCTAGTTTGTTCTGGATGTTTTAAGGCATTGCTAGTGTTCTCTATGGTTGCTAGGGTGTTCTGGATGTTTTAAGGCATTGCTAGTTTTCTCTATGGTTGCTAGGGTGTTCTGGATGTTCTTAATGTTTTAGGGTTTTTCTAGGGTGTTCTGGGTTGTTGTTAGAGTGTTGCTAATGTATTCTGGATGGTTGCTAGTGTGTTCTGGATGTTTTAGGGTTTTATCTGTGGGTGTTAGGGTGTTCTGGATGTTCTTAGTGTGTAAAGGTGCTGTTAGAATGTTCTTTGTTGTTTTAGGGGTGTTAGGGTATTCTCTGTAGTTGTTCTAGATGTTCTTAGTATGTTAGGGTACTGCTAGGGTGTTCTGGGTGTTTTAAAGGTGTTGCCTGTGGTGGTTAGGGTGTTGTTGATGTTATTGGTGGTTTAAGGTGTTCAGGATTTTTTGTTTCCATGGTTCCATTGTTCTTCATGGTTGTTAGGGTGTTGATGTTTAAGATTGTTTCTAGAGTGTCCTGGGTGGTTGTTCTTGTGTTGCTAGGTGATTTCTAATGTCTTCTGGATGGTTGTTAGGGTGTTGATAGAGTGTTATGGAAGATTTAGGGTGTTCTCTGTGGTTGTTAGGATGTTCTTAGTGTGTAAGGGTGCTGTTAGAATATTCTTGATGTTTTTAGGGTTGTTAGGGTGTTACTAGGTGGTTGCTAATATCCTCTGGATGGTTGTCTGGGTGTTGCTAGAATGTTCTGTATGTTTTAGGGTGTTACTATGTTGTTCTGTGTGGTTGTTCTAGATGTTATTAATATAGTAGGGTGCTGCTATGGTGTTCTGGGTGCTTTTAGGATGTTGCCTGTGGTTGTTAGGGTGTTCTTGATGTTATTAGTGTTTTAGGGTGGTCCGGATGTTTTAGGGTGCTGCTAAGGTCTTCTTGATGTTTTATGGTGTTAGATGGGGGTCAATAGACCTGCAGTGAGCCAAAACCCGGCTCATTACAAGTCACAGAATATGCTGCAGCTTCTACTATCAGCTCCCCTGTGACCATGATAACAATCAGCGGTCATGTTGGGTGGGAGCTTTTCTTTGGCTGATGGATATAGCGGGCATGAGCCTGATCTACTGACCGGCTTCACTGGAAAAAACATGAAGTTGTTCTTAGTTCATGATCCTGTGCGTGAGAGGTTGGTGAGAAAGAGCGTGAACCAGTCCAGCAGGCAGCTATTTTTACCACGGCTTACAGTATCCGTCTACAAGAGCTGGCAGACAGTTTCCCTCAGTCAGCGTCAAATGTAATAAGATGCACATGCTACCTGAATGCAAATGCCTCTTATAGATTTGTTGGCACATTTCAACTTGAAAACATGTAAGCAGAAAACCGCATGGCACGGCACACGCATGGTTCATGTATCATCAAACAAGAGTATTCTGGAGAGTGCTAAAAACAGTGCTATCAGCTGGTTAAGACAAACTACGTTTCACTCCAATACAGTCACGGTGTTCATCAATACTAATTCTCCTTTTGTGTCCTTATCTGATGTAATTAAAAATGCGATGCATATAATACAATTGTATTTATTCCTGTGATGCAAAGCTGAATTTTCAGCATCATTACTCCAGTCTTCAGTCCTTTTTTGTTGATTTATTCATTGATAAATATTAATATTTTTGTGGAAACTTGTTACTTTTTTCAGGATTCTTTAATGAATGGAATGTTTCAAAGAACAGCATGTATCTGAAACAGATTTTTTTGTAATAATGTAAAATCTTTCCTGTCACTTTTGTTACATTTAATGCATCTTTGCTAAATCAAACTATTAAAAAAAATGTAATAACCCCTAACATTTGAAAGGTAGTGTGTACAGCTGTTCAATCATTTTCATGCTACACTTAATCTCATATTACAGCCTGCTGTGTGGTGACCTGCACAACTCATTCCCAGAACCTGAAACCCTGGCTACATCCCAATTTCCAGAGTATCCATACTATACTATGCCAGAATATGATTAGCACATCATGAATCATAGTTAAGTTGAAAAGAGAATGCCAAATTTGCCCAGGTGGTACATTATACTATTTCCGTTGGGGTTTCAATGCTTGTTTTCAACTAATATTATTACCTACAATCTCCTGCGCTATGAATAAGAAGCGATTTGCTGCAATTGAGATCGAAAAAAAAAAAAATGTATTTAGTGCTGTCAAACGATTAATCACATTCAAAATAATTTTTGTTTACATAATATATGTATATATACTATGTATATATAAATACATACACATACAGTATATATATTGAAAATATTTCCATGTATATATATGTATATAAATATATACAAGCATGTGTATTTATATATCTATAATAAATATACACAGTATACACATATATTATGTAAACAAAAACTTTTATTTTAGATGCGATTCATCATTTGACAGCACTAATTGTATTGTATAAACACGAGCAGTTTGGACTTTGGACAACAAAACATATCAAATTGACTTCTGAAGGATCATGTGACACTGAGATGTCAATGGAGTAAAAAATATTACTAGAGTGAAGGAGCTGATAATTCAGCTTTGTCTCAAAGGAATAAATTACATTTTAAAATCTATTCATATATATATATATATAGGGATGAGAGACAATTTGCTGTGGTAGAGAGCAGCTGCAGACTTGAGCAGCTTGAACAACAAAACATTTGCAAAACATCTCCTTTTGAGATCCATGGAAGATAGTAAATCATAAAGATTTGATGAGAATAAATGAGAGACAATTTTGGAGCAATTATTCCATTAGAAAAAAATGTTAAAGTAAAACATTGAGCAATGACCTGTGGCTCTCACATAGAATAGTATCTTCTAGAATCAAGAGAAGGAAGCATACCCCATAACTGCACATGACGTCACAACTAAAACGCCTGTGAATGCCTGGTCAGGGTTCAGGAAACTGGATACCATAGTGGGTTTCTCTCCATTGCCATTACAGTTGCCTAATCCTGGAGCCACCACCAATCACATGGGTGTCTCTTCAGAGCACATTCATACATAGTGTTGCCATTGTTATTAATAGAGCCGCCAGTCACGGGAGGTCTGATGGCTTCCTGTGCTCTAATAATAAACCCCAGGGGATCCAGCGGGACTGGGCTAATTGATTTGTTCTGCGCTGGGTCAGAGAAAGATAGGTGTGCGACTGGTGGGGGTCTCTTTGCTAATTCAGGCATGAGCCTGTAATAAAATCCATCCTGTTTCGCTTGACATGCAACCATGACTGCTGATCATATACAACCTGAACATTATGTTACCTTATTATATTACGAAGAGGAATGAAAGGTTCCATGACCAGCAAAGCAGCAATTATCATTCAGAGCCTCTCCAATCATAATTCAGTCAAGGTAAAGTATCAGTTTTCCATCAAAAAATAGACTAGAATTAGCATTCGCCTAGTGCCAATGTGAGTAAAACCAAATTACACAATTACTTTTACTACTGATCAAAATTTGGGATCAATTCATTATTTGATACTTTTATTTTGTCAGGATGCATTAAACTGATCAAAACTGACAGTAAAGATAACTAAGGTTCAATTGTAAATAAATGCTTTCAGGAATCCTGAAATATAATTTAAAATATTAAGCTTTTTTAACATTGATATTAATAATAAATGATTCTCAATCACCAAATCAGCATATGATTTCTGAAGGATCATGTAACACTGCAGACTAGAGTAATGAATATTCAGCTTTGCATCACAGGAATAAATCACATTTCAAAACATATTCAAACAGAAAACAGTTATTCGTAAATATATTTCACATTATTACTGTTTTTACTGCATTTTTGCTCAAATAAATGCAGCCTTGGTGAGAATACATTAATAGACTTCCTTAAAAAAATACAAATCTTACAAACCCTAAACTTTTAAACAGTAGCATAAATGACATTTTTATGGACACCACCAACCATAAAAATCTGGTACTGCGGAAGGAGAAAATGAATTTATTCTGATTTTCTGGTCTGTCACTTTATTGTTGCATTAGGATACATGTGACAGGCATGGGGCTTTTTTTACCTGGCCATTTGCATTTCTTTGATTTAATTCTCTCATATGAGCTAAACAAAAATACATAAATGGCATCTGACACCAACAAAGCATTTTTTTCTGACCACACTTTCCCCCCTTTTTTTTTTTTTTTGGTCACTCCAGACAGACTTTGCATTCAAACTCTTCAGACTGTAATCATAGATAAATGAGCAAAGTCTTTGCACAAATTTCCTTCCTGTTCCACTCTCCAAACATTTGCTCTATTGATATTTGTTCATTTCAGCCCAAACGTGTGTTGCCGAATAGTGATGACTTGACTGTCTCTGGTGGTAGTGCTGTATCTGGTTCACTCCAGGGCTCGGGGGCTCACAGCGAAGGCCCTGCAGCGCTATATTAAGTACTGCAGAAGGGCTGTATTGACGTCTGCAGTGAGTCTGACCCTGTTAGCTGCTCTGAGTGCTAATGAGTGCCAGAAGCTCAGTCAGTGCCGCCGGACTCTAGCATGGTTCTGCCTCAAGCTGTTTACATTAGTCCAGAAACGGATACCTCTGATAAGACAGGAAAAACCTTTTATGTTTTTTGTTTTTAAGTCAACATTGAAAATATTTGTTTAAAGATTACACAAAATGCAATATAATAATAAAAACTATTAAAAATAATTGAGTAAAAAATATAAATTATGTACTATAGGTACAGAACATACACTACTGTTGAAAGGTTTGGGGTAAATAAAACTGTCATTCTGAAAATAATTTGATCAAAAATGACCGTAAAGTCATTTACAATGTTATTTCTATTTCAAATAAATGTTGTTCCTTTGAATAATTCTATTCATCAATTAAAAAAGTAGCAGCAAATATTAGAATGATTTCTGAAAAATCATGAAACACTGAATGATAATAATGCAATTAGTTATGAAAAACAGTTTTGTTTAGAACTAATAAAAGAATGGAAATAAAACCATTTTCACTAGATCTCTCAGACTTTTAAACTCTATTGCATTGTATAGGTAACAATATGAACATAATGAGTGGAAGGCATACATTTTCTGCTCCAGTTGGCAGCATCCTGTGTGTCAAGCACAATAGTAAAGGTCCAAAGTTCAAGCAATGATAATTATAAGGGCTTATTAAGTAGCAACATTTAAAGTTCTACCTGCATTTTCAAAGAGAAGCACTGGGATACTGAGAGGAAAGAAAACATTCAACAAGGGGAGACAGAATGTTGTTATCGACATCCTGTTTCCTGTCTGTCTGAGCTGGTCTGCAGTGGCCTGACGAACAACATATGAGAACAGTTACAGCAGATTGTTTACCTATGTAATGCACAACGCACGTCTGTCCTTTCTTTGGAAAAGTTCTTCCTGTAAAGAAAGAGGAGAACAAGACAGTTAGTGCCAAAGATGATTCATAGCATGTGAACCTTATACCGCAATATCCACTGTACCATCACAGTCTGGTGATGAAAACCCTTTTTCAACTTATAGTTAATGTTATCAGTTCATTAACATCCGTGCTGACCGTCCACTGACTGTCTGATGTGTACTGCACATACATGCCATGAACTGTCTCAAATGACCAGACACAATCTTATTGGCTGGCTGACACACAGCTTCCAATCAAAGGCCTTTATCGCGTAGTGTAGCTTAGAACACTAATTATACAGTTTTATCTCTAGGCTTTTGCCTGGGTTTGGTCTTAGACTTCATCTGCAGTCATGATCTGAATAGAGCGCACGTGTGTGTGAGGGTGGTGTCTGATTAATGTGGGATCTGGAGAGGAATGTGAGCCAAATGACAGTGGGTCCGATAGGATGTCAGCGCAGAGCGGCCCACAGATGCAAGAGACCCGAGCTGAGCGAGAGTAGTGAAAGCACCATTACATGGCATTCATTCCTGACACTGGTGAACCCATTGAGTTTGATGACTTGTGGCAAGAATTCTACGTCTGAAAGGTGTCAAAATAAAATGAGCTCATGGCCGCTCCAGCACTTATTTACAATGTCTAATGTTCATGTTATAATAATTATCATTATTATAACTCCTATTGGTTCATCATTTAAATCATGTTCTCATCTCTAAATTCAGATTGATCTCATATCAATCATACAGAACGTGTTAGGTTTTTAGAACATTAATGGTGTCATTTGTGTTTAGAATATTATTAGTGTCAAAGTGAAAGTACAGTACAGACATATATATATATATATATATATATATATATATATAGACGGTGGCCGAGAACGCTCATCGCGAAACCCCAACAAATTAAGACAAATATTTTATCGATTTGAAAACACACGCGCTACAATTGCTCACAACACAACCAAATAAAGAAACGCGCTGCAGATCAAATTCTTTATTTGGTTGTGTTGTGAGCATTTGTACCACCTGCTGTCATACTGATGAAGATGTTTCTTGATTTGTTGGTGTTTTTTCTGTTTGCATGTGTTTTCTGAAGTTACAGCTCGTTGAGCTCTCTCGACCACTGTATATATATATATACACACATATACTGCCAGTAAAGTTTTTGAACAGTACATTTTTCATGTTTTTTTTTTAAATAAGTCTCTTCTGCTCACCAGGCCTGCATTTATTTGATCCAAAGTACAGCAGAAACAGTAACATTTTGAAATATTTGTTTAACTATTTAAAATAACTGTTTTCTAGTTGAATATATTTTAAAAAGTAATTTATTCTTGTGATTTCAAAGCTGAATGTTTATCATCATTACTCTAGTCATGTGATCTGAAGGATTACAAATTTTATTTTAATGTTTAATTTAAATTCACTTCCTGATTAAGAAGTGTCAGGCAAATTCAGGTGCTTTAGATCGCTTCCTGACCATTTGAGCTTGAGACAGCTGGGCCTTTTTGTCTCTATGATAATGATAAGATCAATGAGTCAGACTACTGAGAGATTCAACCTTTGTTCTGCAAATAGGCTTTGTCCTGGCCAGACGTGGATTCGTTAGGTTTATTGGACCACGGGAAGTTTCCCGTAACCAACTAATGCCTCCCTCAGATGTTTGCTTTCTTTGATGTTTTGTCTCAACCTCCAAAAGTCCCTCCTCCAATTCTGTCTATAAGATACCCTGTAAAAATTACTTAAGATGAGATTTTCGATGACTACAGATAACAAGACATGTCATAGAATAAAGAAATTCTGCTGACGATCCAATCCGAAGTCTCCTGGTCTTCTCTTCTGAGTTTTCTACACTTTAGAAGAACAGAGTTCACAACAGATGGTGCCGTGACCCGGATAGAGTTCCAGCTTCCTCACCTGAAAAAACTTCAAGCTCAAACAAAGATCTGCATCCAGACTGCATCTTTTGGAATCCAGCGAAACCTCAAGCTGAACACAGATTCCCAGACTGAATTTTTCTCTCAACCAAAGGTTGTGGTGAGTGCTGTCTCTAATCCAAAAGAACCTAAGACCAGTGTATCCTCTGTGCCGTCAGAGAAGAGTTAACATACATCTGTAGGGTTTGTTTAACTAAAGTATCCTCTGTTTCAGGCAGGGAAGATTTTGGCATTACGTGCTAAAAATGAGTTACCCTCTGTTTCAGGCAGGGAAGGTTAGCATTTCGTGCTAATAATTTAGTTTTATCCTCTGTTTTTTTTTTGTAGGCAGGGAAGTTAAGTGTGTAGTGTTGGTGATTTGGAAATTTAACAATAGTTAAGTTTTTTTTTACAAGTGTACCCTCTGTTGATCAGAGAAGTGTTTGTTTTGTTTGTGTGGTACCGAAGAAACTTACAAAATGGTTAGAATGAATGCTAGACTGATTCCAACCACAGAAAAGACTGGTCTTGCGACTCCTTTGTGGTCAGATAGTGAATTCAAAACGCTGTTAGGGGAACAAATGGACCTAATAGTCACTGAAAAAGTTAGACAAAAACTAACGCAGAAATATGAGATTTATCCAGACAAGACTTGGTCGGTAGATGAGTGTAAAAAGGTACTAGGAGCAAGTATTCGTAAGAACAATGTGAAAGACATTATCTGTTGTCACAGGGAATTCAGTGTAATGCTAGCGACACAACAGTCTCAGCGTAACGCAGAGCTAGAGAAACAGAACAATGAACTCCGTGCAAGAGTATCCACTTTGACTAAGAAATTGAACCTCAAGAAAGTTGCAGCAAAACTGATGTGGAAGTAAGTCAGCCTGATAACATTTACCCTGATTTACAAGCGTTCTTTGAAACAGATGTAGCTCTCCAATCAGTAACTGATGTGCCTGTAAATTCGGTCCATGTGTGTGGGGCTAGAAGAAGATCTCAGGGGATTGAGGACACTGATGGTGTTCTTCTCAATTCTTCTGTTGTGCAAATACAAACTGCTGCCAAAGCTTTATGTCCTAAAGATATAGAGAGACTATCTCAGAGTTTACCGTCAGCACGCACACATTTTTCTGAATTTAGAAGAACATTGATCAGTAAAATGCGTCTTTATGACATGTCGTTGGCAGAAGTCACGCAGCTGATGTCACAAATACTAACTGAATCTGAATTCAACAGTTTTGAATCTGCTGTCACTTCTGAACTGCGAAATGCCAGTAAGGGTGATTTAAGAGAAGGTATTTTGAAAATCCTAAAGAATATCTTAGGGCCCAAAATAGATTGGTCTAGAATTACTACCTGTGTACAAAGGAAAGAAGAAACTGTGAGTGAATATACTGAGAGATTTTGTCAGTCAGCTGTAATCTACAGTGGAATTGTTGATGACCCTGAAAGTGTGCTAGATGACAAGGGACCCTTGGTTCGTATCTGGTCAGATGGCCTTGTAGCCGAATACAGAAAAGCTTTACCATTCTTAGATCTAACTTGGTCTAAAAGAACTCTCAGAAGTAACCTAGACAGGTTAGCTACATGGGAAAGAGATGCTGATGTCAAGGCAAAAGTAAGAGTAGCAGCAGCTACGTTTAACACAACGAAACAAGACAATAGATGGTCTAAAAGAGAAAGCAAATGCAAATACTGTGAAAAATTAGGACATTGGGAGAAAGAGTGTAGGAAGAAGTTACAAGATAGTAAAAGAAATGCTATGCATAATTCTGCTCCTTCTCAGCCTGCACACAACCCTGAAGTAGTTCCGCCAGTGACCACTGAAACTGTGGTACAGATAGTTCAGGCTCTTCTAAGAGCACAACAAGACCAGGAAAAAAACTAATTATTGGGGCTGTGAGTAGCTACCTTTCCCCTGTAATCCAACACAATGACCAAAGAATTTTTGTGAAAAGTAGCATAACAGAGAAAGAGATTGATTTTTTGCTTGATACAGGTGCAGAAATTACAGTAATTCCTACAAAATTGGCACAAGGTTTAAACATCCCATACAAGAAAACCAAACTTTGTTTAACTGGTGTAATAGGTGAAGATTCTGTTTTGTATGAAACTCCGCCCATAGAGGTACAATTTGGCCCAAAAACTCTGACTACAAAATTGCTATGCGCTCCATTAAATACAGGTGCAATTTTAGGCATGGATCTTCTGAGACAAATAAATCTAACTTTAGACATGTCCTCAGAATCTACTAGCATAAAAATTTCCTCAGCACAGATTTCTACCAATAATGCAACCCCTCCCGAGTATGCTTTCTTACAGAATCATCCAATTTGGGCTAAAGACAAGGATGATTGTGGGTTGTTGACAGGTGTAGAACCAGTTAAATTGACAGGAACTCCACCTCCGGTCATCAAACAATATCCGATTAATAAGGAAGCTATACAGGGAATCAAACTTATTGTAGAAAATTTGCTGACGCAAGGAGTGCTAGTTAAAACCAACAGTCCATGTAATTCACCCATATGGCCCATCAAGAAATCTAATGGGACATGGAGACTTACAATAGACTACAGAGTAGCCAATAAACATATTGAAAAAATCACCCCCCTAGTGGCAGATCCATCTACAATTTGTAATGGCTTACCATTAGATTGTAAGATTTTTTCAGTAATTGATATGTCTAATGGATTCTTTTCTGTACCGTTGCACTCTGACAGCCAGCCATGGTTAGCTTTCACAGTTGACTATGAACAATACCAGTGGACACGATTGCCACAGGGATTTCAAAACTCCCCAACCATATATCATCAGGCTGTCAGACGTGATTTGTGTGACCCAGATTTTCCGGTAAAACAGTCCACTATGATCCAATATGTCGATGATATTTTGATTGCCTCAACAGATCATGAGGTACATCAAACTGAATTGGCATCATTGTTGGACTATTTGCATAAAAAAGGACACAAATGCAGCTTTCACAAAGCTCAAATCGCTAAAAAGCAAGTCACATTTCTGGGTCAAACAATTGGTGCAGGAAATAGATCCATTACACAGGATCGAGCGGCTTCAGTCAAAGCCATACCTCAGCCTAATACCATTAAAACACTCCGCTCATTTTTAGGAACAACAGGTTATTGTAGACCTTGGATTGAAGACTATGCCTCAATTGCTCAGCCTCTCTATGATTTGTTGAAAGGCCATGGTAAAGATTCAGATACTGTTTGTATGGAAGAACTTCATCTCAAAGCTTTTAATGATTTGAAGAGAGCACTATGTCAAGCACCAGCATTAGGAATTGCCCAATCTGATAGACCCTTTGTGCTTTATGTCCATGAACACTTAGGTTTTATGACTGCATGTCTAATGCAAGATCATGGGGGCAGCTTACGCCCAATTCATTACTATTCCGGTAAACTTGACATAGTCGCTCAAGGTATGGGCCCATGCCTCAGAGCAGTACAGGCAGTTCATCTAGCGCTTCAGGCTTCATCAGGAATGGTGTTAGGTCAGACTGTAAACGTAAAATGCCCTCACACAGTGTCCGCACTAATGAATCAAGCAAAAGTCACTTCTGTCACCTCCTCCCGTTGGGGAAATTGGTTAGCAACTCTCACAGCCCCGAATATTGTTATACAGCGTGCACCAGTCATGAACCCATCCTCATGTATGATGTCTGCAATGACTGAATTTGTGTTAGAGGATGAAGGCGAAATGACTCATGATTGTGTTACGCTTACATATGCAGCGACAAGTGAAATAGCAGAAACTCCCATAGAGAACGCAGAATTGGAGTTGTTTGTTGATGGTTCAGCTCAAGTTATTGAAGGTAACAGACGAGCAGGATATGCAGTAACTTCCACCACTGAAGTAGTTGCTTCAGGTCGTCTTCCAGATCATTTTTCAGCTCAAGCTGCAGAACTAGTAGCCTTAACTAGAGCATGCACGCTAGCTTCAGGATCGGTTGCAAATATCTACACAGATTCCAGGTATGCTTTTGGGGTAATTCATGATTTTGGTGTCATTTGGCAAACCAGAAAATTTCTAACTTCTGCTGGATCCCCCATTAAGCATGCTGGATTAGTGAAAGATTTAATGTTTGCCATGAAACTCCCAAAGAAATTAGCGGTGATCAAAGTGAAAGCACATCTCACAACTAATACTACGGAAGCTAAAGGTAATGCTCTTGCTGATGTAGCGGCTAAACAGGCTTGTTTCTATGCAACTGTACAAGTGTGTTCAGGTAGTACAGCACAGAAGATAATTCTACCTCCTGAATCAATCGTTGATCTGTATAAAGACGTTCCTCTATATGAAGCATGGACATGGTTAGACAAAGGAGCCACTGTGGATTCATCCGGCTGCTGGACCAAAGGGGGAAAGTATGTTGCTCCCGAATCACTGTTGCCATATTTGGCTCAACAAATACACAGTTTGGGTCATAGTGGTCCAGCAACGATGAATCACAGGTTCTCAAATCAATGGTGGAATCCAAAATTCAGAAACGCAGCCACTGAAACAGTCAAGAGATGTGTTACATGTCAGAAAAATAATGATGTACCAGCAGCCACTACACCAGCAGCACATACCCCAGCTCCACCAGGGCCATTTCGTCACCTGCAAGTTGATTACATATCGTTGCCCCCTTGTAAAGGAAAAACTGACGTTTTGGTAGTAATAGACAAGTTCTCAAGATGGGTAGAAGCTTATCCAACAGGGCGTGCTACAGCTGCACATACTGCTAAATGTCTTGTCACTGATTTCATTCCCAGATGGGGATTACCAGATTGCATTGACTCAGATCAAGGTACCCACTTCACAGGACAGGTAGTCAAGGAAGTGTCTAGAATGTTGAAGATTAAGTGGAACCTTCACTGTCCCTATAGGCCACAAGCATCAGGACAGGTTGAACGATCAAACAGAACAATCAAAACCAGGCTAAGCAAAATGCATCAGGAAGGAGTACCATGGGTTGAAGCACTGCCCGCAGTACTGTGTAGTATGAGAGCATCACCTAACAGATCAGTAGGACTGAGCCCTCATGAGATTATTACTGGACGCCCAATGCAGATGCCACGTGTGATTGATCTTAGAAATGCTGATGTGCACATTGCTTCAGATGCCCTGATCGCTTACTGTGAAAACCTCACAAAGGCAGTGCAGAGTGCCAAAGAGAGAGTTGAGTCGTGTTGGCAGACTCCACCAGAAGGTGGACACACAATCGTCCCAGGTCAATGGGTCATGATAAAGGCGTTCAAAAACAAGCCATTAGAGCCTAAGTGGTACGGACCACATCAAGTGATGTTGATTACAGCAGCTGCAGTATTGTGCCAGGGAAGGAAAACTTGGACTCATGTGTCACACTGTAAGGTTGTTCCTCCCCCTGCAGGGATAGGATAGGGCAGACACAAGAACCAGTGAGGAGCCCAGGGAAGAACCGAAAGCAACAGGCTTCGGGGGCCAACCCTGCGGTGAAGATTTCCTCATAGGCCTTTCCCCTCCATTAGTCCATCCTTTCCTCACTGTTCTTTAGGTGTCGCAGGAATTGAGAAATAGGGAAAGAAGGAACAACCATAGCAGACTATATTTTGAACAGAGGATACAACCCTAATGTTTGCAGACACAACAAATACTGCTCTGTGCCGTTGTTCTCTCTTGTTTGTGTTTCTTTCTTCCTCTGTGCAGATACCATTTGATGGCTGTCCTGAGATCCATATGCACCGCCCTTCTCACCTGCGGATGAAGCCACAACCTCTAGAAAACAACTAGACCCATTGCCGAGCCAACTATCACACAAGAAAGAGAAAAGAAAGAAGAAGAAGAAAAAAAATAAAATAAATACACAACGCAGAGACTCACATACGGGAACTTCAGTCATCCATCAACATGATCAAGATTTTCGTACTATTAACCATCATGGACATCACGCAAAGTGTAGACCCCAGAAACAACATATTCGTAGAGCTGATGAATATGTCAAGAAATGCCTTGTTTGCTGGAAAAAACGTTTGCATGCCGCACGCACCTTCAGTAGGAGCAGGAATCCCATGGGTGGCACACCCTATCTCCAAATGTGATACGTGTACCTTATTCGATCATCATACCAGTGGATTATACAACAAGGATACATGTCACAACGTAACAATTCCTCCAGCTTCTTCGTGTTGCATTCCTGGACTACCATCCTGCAACCTAACTTCAGCTACTCCCATCATGACAGATCTACTCATGCCAAGGATGTTCTATTGGTGCATGGAAAATCATTCTCCAGCATCGACTACACTGGGTGAAATTCCTCGTGAACGTTGCAGCTTTGTGATTGAAAGAAGAACCGAATTCGATGTGTACGTTACTACATCAGATAAGAAAGAGGAAAATGAATTAAAAGAGTGTCTCTACGGGAACCCATCCCTACCGAAATTTTTTGCCATAAATCAGTGGTGTATGATTCCTCCACCGACTGGTACTTTGTGGTTATGTGGGACTTCTGTCTACAGCATCCTACCCAGCCAATTCAATGGCAGGTGCACCCTGGTTTATGTCCTACCAGCCATCAGAGAAAATACACACTCCACCTCAAGTTCTCCACATCTACAAAATTCAGCTTCTACCAACAAAGATGGCTGCATTCCAGGACTCACTTGTGTACAAACGTGGTGGTCAAGAACTCTTGGAGCATTAATCCCATCGTATGGTGTCATGCAGGCTCTCGATCAGGTCAGAAGCCTGTCGGATTCAGTACAGAAATTGGCCAATGATACGGTTTTGGCCCTGGGCAACATCAAGGACACTCTTGCCTCGCACAAGATGATGATCTTACAGAACAGAGTGGCCTTGGATTACATTCTTGCAACACAAGGGGGAGCCTGTACCATTATCGGTCCTGAATGCTGCACCGGGTTAATGGATCCAACAGAGAACTTGAACAAAATCCAACAAGACATTCTTGGTCTTTCAGCAAAATTACACCAGATGACTGAAGATAATTCTTCATGGTTCGGAAACTTGTTAGGTAAACCCTGGCTGTGGATCAAGGAAATAGCAATTCTGCTGTTGTTTCTCCTACTTGCGTACTATCTATGCATCCACAGTATCAAGTGTTTCTGTCAGCAAATGACTCCCGCCTCTCACGAGGAAATGACAGTTCCAACCAGAAAAGATTATTACCCGTAAGAACTTCACGGACCCGAATTGCATGTTTTGTTTCTGTGTCAGCATGCAATTACATATAAGCAACACAGAACATGTACTATGTGCCTGTAACGATTACAAGTTACAAGAATTAACTTTTAAATGTCTAAATTTGTATTTTGTGAGAGTTATTAGAACTCTCAAAGGGGGAATTGAAGGATTACAAATTTTATTTTAATGTTTAATTTAAATTCACTTCCTGATTAAGAAGTGTCAGGCAAATTCAGGTGCTTTAGATCGCTTCCTGACCATTTGAGCTTGAGACAGCTGGGCCTTTTTGTCTCTATGATAATGGTAAGATCAATGAGTCAGACTACTGAGAGATTCAACCTTTGTTCTGCAAATAGGCTTTGTCCTGGCCAGACGTGGATTCGTTAGGTTTATTGGACCACGGGAAGTTTCCCGTAACCAACTAACGCCTCCCTCAGATGTTTGCTTTCTTTGATGTTTTGTCTCAACCTCCAAAAGTCCCTCCTCCAATTCTGTCTATAAGATACCCTGTAAAAATTACTTAAGATGAGATTTTCGATGACTACAGATAACAAGACATGTCATAGAATAAAGAAATTCTGCTGACGATCCAATCCGAAGTCTCCTGGTCTTCTCTTCTGAGTTTTCTACACTTTAGAAGAACAGAGTTCACAACAGATCCTTCAGAAATCATTCTAATATTCTGATTTGCTGCTCAAAAAAATTTATTATTATTATTATGTTGAAAAAGGCTGAGTGGATTTTTTCAGGTTTCTTTGATGAATAGAAAGTTCAGAAGTGTAACATTATAAATGTCTTTTGATCACTTCTTGACCACTTTGATCTGGTCATTATACTGACTCCAAGCTTTTGACTTGTTGTGTATAATATTACCAAAGCTTTCCATTCATCAAAGAATCCTGAAGAACTGTTTTAAATATTGATAATAATAATAATAGTAATAAATGTTTCTTAAACAGCAAATCAGCACATTAGAGTGATTTCTGAAGGATCATGTGACACAAAAGACTGGAGCAATGATGCTGAAATTTTAGCTTTGATCACAGGAATAAATCGTGGTTTTCACAAAAATATGTAAGCATCACAACTCAACATTGATAATAAAAATAAACAGTTTTTGAGCAGCAAATCAGCCTATTAGAATTATTTCTGAAGGATCATGAGATCAGATTTGAGGACTATATCTACACATATAATGCATATTTAAATGTCAACAATGCTAAATTGTGTCAATGAAAATGTGATCATATCCAGACAGTAAATTTAGTGCCACCAGCAAACAGATAATGCAACAAGTGGCACACATAACAGCGTCTTACTGTGCCATTAGACCAGATCATGTCTCAGAAAACCAATGACTCTGCCAACTGTGCCAAATTACCCTGCAAAGCCCCCCCTCAGATTAACTTTAAAGCTCATGTCTAGCCAGGGCAAGAGTTCTGCCATCTGACCATACGTGATCAACAACATCAACCTGCATTTCAGAAGCAAAAATCCCACTAGAGCATGTTTTAGAGGAAATCTGACCGCTGCAGTGAGGAATCATAATGAGAAGAGTGTTTGAGTTGGCACACATGGCACATATTATCTGCTGGGCACACACACACACGTTAAATCCCTGACTAGACAGCGGGAAACATCCTCGTAGCCATGGGCGTTTCGTTAGAAATCTTAGTTTTCAAAGCGTAGACTGTAAATAGATTATGTAATTAGAGTGACAGAATGTTCCCGGAATCACGCTTTTGCCACTACAATGTATCGAAACACTTGAATCCTCCGGAGCGTTTAGAATGTTCCTGAATTTGAAATTTAAACTTATTAGATGATAGCGCCTTACCGTCTCCTGGAGATATTGTTTCAACCTCAACACCCATTCTGTTAGCGCGGGTAGATCCTACAGTAGTGGGACAGTGAGAGAGAGAGACAGACTGAGACAGCAGCGCTACTGCACTCCGCCCACTGTCATATCAAATCTAGCTGCACGCGCCCTAGGCTAGTTTGCAGTGGTCAAGCCGCGGGGAGTTATTAGACGAGAGTTACAAGATTCCTGTCTTGTTAGCCGTCAGTTTTTGTGAGATTCTGCCATGCTGGAATAGTGTACTGTGTAAAATCTATTGAGTAGCTCTTATGAAATATGTTACTGATGTACATATAATGTTGAAACAATTGTGCTGTGCCTGCGTTTTATATAATAACCGAATAACAGAGTTGGGTTTAAAATGTAATCAATTATGCACCAATAATGCTTGCTCCCATTTTATGACTCCAAGTGGTCATGAAACAAACTACAGGAACATTCATTAGCTCCATGTTTTGTAGTTGGTTCATGTAGGCTACACAGCCCCGCTAAAAAAAACTGTAGAACCCTGCTCAAAACACAATAGAAAATGTAATGGATTTAATGGTTATAATGGGAATTGTGGTAATCTACTGGTATGTGGTGGATTCTATTGGTAGGATGTTAAATCCTATTGGACAAATGCCCAAAACACACTACAAAAAGGAATTTTGTAATGGTTTTACTGGAAAAAGCTAATGCTTTATAATGACATTTTAATGGAAACCATTGGGATCTCTGCAATGGTTTCTATTGGGCTTCAATTTTTTTTTTTTTGCAGGGTTGAAGTAGCCTATTTGGCCGTTAAAGGGACACTCCAGCCCAAAATGACAATTTTGTCATTAATCACTTACCCAATGTCGTTCCAAACCAGTAAAAGCTTTGTTCGTCTTCTGAACACATTTTAAGACATTTTAGATGAAAACCGGGCTTGTGACTGTCCCATTGACTGCCAAAAAATGAACACTGTTAAGGCCCAGAAAAGAATGAAAGACATCATAAAAATAGTCCATCTGCCATCAGTGGTTCAACCGTAATTTTACAAAGCTATGAGAATACTTTTTGTACGCAAAGAAAACTAAAATAACTATTTTATTCAACAAATCGTCTAAAGGTACTCATGCGCTCCAGAGGCTGAGCGCTCACAGTCACATCCAAAGCCATCTAGCGAGTATCATATTGAGGTATTTTTTGTAGTTTGTTGTTGAGCTGAATTGGCCAAAACGCACATAACGTCACATGGTGACCCATACTCGGAATTCGTGCTCTGCATTTTACCCATCCAAGTGCACACATACAGCAGTGAACACACACACTGTGAACACACACCCGGAGCAGTGGGCAGCCATTTATGCTGCGGCGCCCAGGGAGCAGATGGTGGTTCGGTGCCTTGCTGAAGGCACCTCATTGTAGTATTGAAGGTGGAGAGAGCGCTGTACATTCACTTACCCCAACAACAATCTCTGCCAGACCAAGACTCGAACTGTTAACCTTTCGATTATGAGTTCGACTCTCTACCATTAGGCCAGGACATGAGATGTGCCACAAGCACGGTCATTATGGAGGATTTTTCATAGATGCACACAGGTCAGCATAAACATCTTTCATTGGCGCATGAGGAGGGGATCCGGCAAAATGAAGTGCCAGATCGGATTTCGGAGGTGCCGGATCTGGATCCGGCTTGTTCCGGCACAAATTAAGCCCTGGGAGTAAGTGATTAATGACAAATGTGCTCCATCCTGTGCTCTTGTTGTTTCTTGTTGTTTTGAACTAGCAATAGCCAAATTACGCATAATCGTGCTTTGAGTCATTTTTTTATGAACTGGTTTATCAAAATATCCTTAACGATTTGATTATGAACTAGATAGTGTTCCTGTGGCTCAGTGGTAGAGCATTGCGTTAACAGTGCAAAGGTTGTGGGTTCGATTCCCAGGGAACACACATACTGACAAAAAATGTATAGCCTGAATTTCTTTGGATAAAAGCGTCTGCTAAATGCATTGATGTAAATGCAGATTGAATCAGTAGTCAGTTCTTGAATCCGATTTGGATTCAGGTTAACGAGTCATTAAACCATAGGCGGTCTCTTTCTGATTCATTAGGAGTCAAAAACTGTGAACTGATTATTTTTGTATGAACATTTATCTAAATGATCTAAATTCACTACTTCAGATGTATATGCTCTAGAAGCTTGCATTCTGCGAGTGATTGAGTATTATTGTACCATCCCAAAGAGGGACAAACTTTTACTGACTTTTACAAAAAAAAACTGCTAAAAACACATATTTTCCTTTTTTTTAGACCCTGTAACTCTAGCACTCTCTATTCTATTTCATTAGCTATTTGTTGACTTGACCCTCTAACACAGGTAGTCTCTATTCGTATTCTAAATGCTTGTTTTCTTTTTTTAAAGGCTTCCCACAGCATTCTCTATACTTTTTCTATTCTATATACTTGTTTTTTTTTTGTTTGATATATATATATATATATATATATGAATATATATAAAACCTAGATAGGCTATATGTACTGCGTTAGGCTAACTTAGGACTTGCATTTGTTGGTTTTGATTGCTTTTATTGATCAGCCAGTTGTAATGCAGGGTGTGACTTTTTTTGAAGCATTTGATTTCTGATCATGATAAACTTTTTAAGTCCATGTTTCCTGAAAAAATATTGACTCCAAGCACCATCTAATGATCCATTATCCTAGATGCATTAGGAAAGTTGGTCCACTTATACACATGTGGTTCATGAGGTACGAAGGGAAGCATAACTTTTTAAAGAAGTCTGTGAAGAACTTTAAAAACATAACCAAAACATTGACCAAGAAACATCAGAATCGGTTGGCTTTTCATTGGGAGAGTTTTTAATTTAAAAGATTTCAGTTTGGTCCTTTTAATGAAGTCTCTACTTGCACTCTGGAGGGTAATGAGCTTTTAACTGAAACTTGGAATGTACCCACTGTCTCCACTACAACCTGGGCAAAAACAATGGAACTGAATACCAAGTTGAAATGTATGTTTGCTCTGCTGTTGAAAATGAAATGCCAGTTTTTATTACAATTATCAGTATTATTGTAAAAGATGGACAAGCTTTTATTTTGGCCAGTAATGTAATTACAGTGTTTTGATGAGCATGTGCATGCATTCTGCATTGAGGAGGTGGGTAATATTTTCACTCACATTTGCGTGGATGATTGAAATGAATCAAACCTCTAGTATGAACGTTTGTGAACTACAGTTCCCATAATGCCTCAGTCATTCTCTTTCCGTTTGTCCATGACTTCAAATGTCTCCGCGGGGGAATGCTAAGAGACAGCTTAAGTTTATGTTTTTCTATGCGCGGAGTTGCCATGGTTTCCGCAGTCTTTCAACGGCATAATGGTATGTTTGTAATATAATTTTTTGAGAGTTGTTGTGGTCCGTTTTTTATATTTTCTTTTATTTTCCGGATTGTTCTAGATCTAACTTGTGCTTCGCAGGTCAGCATGTGTGGTAATGGTGTAACGTTAATATGTGAATCAAACACTTTCGCTAATGCCCCTTACAGAAAAAATATCAAATTATAACGTTAACGTTAGTTGTTTCTGTCAGAGTATGATAGGTAACGTACTACAGTTATTGTTGCTACTGTACATTTTAAATCGTAACAATTAACATTAAGCAATAAGCTCTGTGGTCCCACTTTACCTTTTAGTAAGAGGTTATTTTGTGGAAACAATGTCCAAAGTTTAAAGTGACATTTATGTGATGCTTCTTATATAACGTTTATATATATATATATGTGTGTGTGTGTGTGTGTATCTATATATCATGTTAAATTGTTAAATTCAGTTTTTATACTATTATAAAATCATTATACAAAAATAATGCCCATTTAAAATGCTGGCTGCTAACAAGTAACCACACGTTTATTGTTGTATTAATAACAGTAGTAAATATGGTTATCATGTATTTATTTTCTATGTATTCAATTCTTACTATGTGTAAGTTGTTGTTTTTTAGCATGTGTTTTTGACAGTGTTCTTTTTTAGGATTACTGATAAACTACTACCGTTTGATTTGTTATCTTTTTTAATTTTAGATAAATTATGTATGAATTTATTATGTCTTTTTAGGTATTTACTTTAGTTTTAGTTTTAATAAATTGGAGTTATTTTAGTAACGTTACTTCAACAAACTACATGGAAATGAAATAACACATATATATATATATATGAGTGTTTGGGTTAGTGTCATGTTAGAATAATTTTTATACTCATACCTTTTGTTGTTTTAATATTTTGAATAGTTTTTAGCTTTATTTTTTGTTTTCATTTAAATGTTTCATTTTTAAATGTTGTTGTATGCATTTGTCATTTTATTTAATTTCTCAATTTTCCTAAATGTGCATATATAGTATTTATAGAGTTTTAACTTATAGTTTTAGTCACTTTTTCTTATTTGAAAGTCACTTTGGATAAAAGCGTCTGCTAAATTACTAAATATTTAAAGTATTTATTTGTAATGGTGCGGTCACATTGTTACCATTGCTCTGGGAAATGTACTAAATTGAGTCATTCCTATAGGAATCAGTGTGATTGGACATTTCATGTGAGGGCAAAATGCAGATTTCACTCATTTTCTAGTTGATCAGTTCACCTTGCTGACCTGCTTGGTTTGAAAGTGAGTTCTGTACGTCACTATGCTATTGACAAGAAATAATGGATCTTTTTTGCATGCTGCACCTTTAACAGGCTGTTTTGCAATATCAGCATATACACTAAGCCTATATTGACAAATATATTGGGACACCCCCTTCTAATTAACAGGTTTGACAACTTTAGTAATTTCATTGTATACAAATGCTATTTGTACTCGAGGTATTTAGTGTTTTTGGCTCAATGTCTGCATTTAAAGTCACATCAGCACATCAGACGTGTTCAGCTGGGATTAGGACTTGGCCTTATGCAGACCAGTCAAGTTCTTCCACACTGACTGAATCAATCATTTATTTTTGAACCGTGCCTTATACACAGTGGAATTGTGATGTTAGAATAGAAAAGGGTCCTGTCCAAACTGTTGCTATACAATTACAAGCACACAATTCCCTATGATATCATTCTATGCTTAAACATTAAGGCCATGTCCACACGTACATGGATAGTTTTTCCTTCCGTTTAAAAAAAAAACCTCCATCCACATTCTGTCAAAAGCACTGTCAAAAGCATGCCAAACCAACAGGTGGCATTATAATCTCAACCGTGTTGCCAATCAGAAGCCTTAAAAGTTTCCAGTAGGCGGAGATAACAGCGCATACTCACAAGCCAAAATCTCTGATTTCGCTGTCTACACGAAACCACTGGAACCGGAGTTTTTCATATTCTTCACCCTGACAAAAAGGTTCGGTTTCAGTAACTTGGTGCTGTGTTTGCATGTGGACGAACGGTCAAACTGCATAGAAAAAGCTGCGGTTTTGAACGACTGCGTTCGTGTGGACAGGCCCTAAGATTTGTACTCGTGGAGATTACTAAAGTAGTCAAACCTGAGGTGTGTTCGACTTGAAGCGGCACTGCGCAGAATGATCAGTGTGTGAAATCAAACTCAAAGTACCATGAGACTATGAGAGCTATTCGAAAGCATAAGAATCCATCTTCTCTCTTATGGCTCTCGCGGCACTTTGATGTCATGACTCATGCACTTATCATTCTGCACAGCGCCACTTCAAGTCAAACACACCTCTGTTCATTAGAAGGGGGTGTCCCAATACTTCTGTCCATATAGTGCACAGGTGTCTGTCCATATAGGTGCACAGGCTTCGGCCCTCCAGGAACTGAGTTTGACACCCTTTATATAGTATTTGTCTTACACATGTATTTTGTGCATTTCAGGCCTTAGACAGAAGAAAAAAACCAAGTCAAAAGATGTAGCATCCCAACTTCAGAGGGTTTTATGACGTCAGGGTTGTGTCAGCCTAATCTGGTCAACCTTGAGTGGAGCCTCACTCTGGCCAATAGGATTAGAGAGTGAGGGAAGAGGCTTTACCTATTCTTGGAGTATGTGATGGCAGTCTTCTCCTACTGAAGCACAGAGTTACATCTATCTCTCAATTCTGACCCGAAACACTTTTTCTGTATGACCAGGAACAGGAATTTTCCTTTCCATTGGAGAAACTGAACCAAGCATGGAGCTGGGAAAAGCCAAGCTTCTAAGAACAGGGTTGAACACCCTGCACCAAGCCATTCACCCGGTGCATGGAATAGCCTGGACGGATGGTAAGCAGGTTTGTCTCACGTCGCTGTATTCTGTCAACGGTGAGCCCAAATTTGGCGACACCAATGTCATCGGACAGTTTGAACATGTCTTGGGACTCTTCTGGGGGCCTCTGTGCTGCTCCGGGTCCCCGGCGTTGCTTGCCGTCCAGCATAAAAAGCATGTCACGGTTTGGCAACTTCAGCTGAGCGCTTTAGAGCAGAACAAACTCCTCTGCACGCAGACTTGTGAAATGAGCGAGCCCTTCCCGCTGCTGTCCCAGGGATGCGTCTGGCATCCCAAAATGGACATCTTAGCCGTTTTGACCAAGCGGGATACCTCTGTCTTATTTTCCGTTAGGGTTGATAATCGTCGCGTGAAGGCCGAGATCAAGGGCAGCGGTCTGATCCATTGTGCCTGCTGGACTAAAGACGGAACACGCCTGGTGGTTGCCATCGGAAGCGCATTGCACTCGTATGTTTGGAACGACATTCAAAAAAGCCTGGTGGCGTGTTCCTTCTGCCCTATTTTCGATGTAAGTGGGTATATCTGCGCTATCGAGTCCACCAACGAGGCTCAAGTGGCTGTAGCGACTGAACTTCCGCTTGATAAAATTTGCGGGCTCAATGCAGGCATCGCGTTCGACCTGTCTAACGAGTCCGAGGCTTCAACGTGCCGCCCTTCCCCTGTTTTGACAGTGGATGCGGACTATTATTTGGACAGACGGAGATCATGTGATTCTGAGCGCTCGGGACACGCCTCCTCATCCGGACCCATAGATCTAACACGCATTCTTGCCAAACACCGAAAATCAGATCCAAGTCCGCTCATTCACTTGAGGCGGCGGGATAATTTGTCGGGAACAGGTCAGGACTCATCACATCTGATTTTGGTGACTTATGAACGCAAGGTCACCACTACGAGGAAAGTCAGCATCCCTGGCATCTTGGTCCCTGATATTATCGCTTTCGATCCGAATGGCAGCACTGTGGCCGTGGCGTCCAACACTTGCAACATGATCCTAGTTTACTGCATCACGGATTCTTCCATACCCAACGTGCAACAGATCCAGCTGCAAAAAAACGAGAGGCCCAAAGGGGTGTGCTTTTTCACCAACAAGATGTTGCTCTTCATGATTGGCCAGCAGAAGTCCAATGATCCAGCTTTCCTCCCCTCCTCCAACACGGACAAGTACATCTTGAGGCTAATAGCCAAGGAGCTGGTATTCGACGAGGAAGGTGCCACCCCAGTGGCTCCCAAGTCCGAGTCGGCGAGCCAACATCATGGGATTAGACGTCATTCTGAGAACTTTTCTAAAGAGGACCGTCTATCAATTAAGGATCTAATACTTCCTGGAGGCTCGGTAATTGTTTCGCCATCCAGTCGAAGGAAACTAATCGAGGAGGTACGCAGCTCAGATTTAAGCCCCGTGGCGAGCTCCGCAGACTTCTCGGATAGAGCGTCCAGTGCTTCTTCTGTTACTCTGGAAACATACGATATGGATCACATCAGCCGCATGGCCACGCTCGCCGTAGCCGGTCAGGCCAGCCAGGATTCCAGTCGTCCCTGTTCGCCAAGGTATGAGGCCTCGGAAAAATTATACTCCGATGTCACTCCGCCAAAGAACAGCTGTCAGTCCAAAGAGAAGAACCTGGAGCAGCTGACACAGAGCATGGAGAGGATTTACACCCGATTTACTGATGTCCAGCATTGCCTTGCAGAGATCAGAGACTTCACCCAGAACGGCAAGAAGATCGCATGCAGTTATCCATCTGCTTATGAACCGCAATATGTGCACATTACGTGTCAGGTATGAAATTACCTATAGTTTTTTTGTTGTTGTGCAGGGAAAGTCTGCAGTCCTCTGCAGAAGAGATTAGAAAAAAAATTATCTGATGATTTATTTGTTTGATTAATTGCATAAAGAATTATATTTTCGGCATTTTGAAAAACCTACAAAATGATTAAATGGAAAACCATCTTGTCCGGTACTCTCAATATGCAAACTAATGACTCTTAAACAAAAAAGCTACATATTATGTTAAACTTGTATAATGGTAAAATTTGTAAGTATTAGAAAAATTATCATGTATATTACTATTATATTTAATAATAATTATTATTAATTACATTTAGTAATAGAGAAACATTTCAATACTAAATATTCTGATTATTATTTATAAATAATCTAAATTATAATGAATATAAAGAATAATAATTCTTCTTATTATTTTATAAGAGTTTAGCTATAAATGTAAACATTACAATATAAAAGCACAGACCCTCATAATCTTCACATACCGCTTAATTTGTATTTAAATTCTAAATGTAATTATGACACAACAGAATAAATTATTACTTGATTACATGATTTACTTCTAGAGCTAAGTCCTAATCCAAACTAAGGCTCTACAAAGCCCCTTTTACTCTTAGTCAGACCATCAGGCCGTTTAGCATTGAGGCATCGCACCAACTCATAATTCCTCTCACTGTTGTCAGCAGATGTCAGATTGAAGTGATTCTGTTGACCTTGGCATAACTTGTTTTAGGGGAATCATCAGACTTAATCCGTGACCACATGACCAGATCTTTTGTGAATGATGCTTTCTTAAAGTGACTAGTGCTGCACTTTGTATTTGTCTTTTCCTTCAGAAACAGTTGTCTGAGAATGTGTATACGGACGAGAGAAGGGCGTTGTTGCTGTGTGGGGGACAAATCTGCTTGCGGGTGGTGCAGGAACTCTTTGGCCTGACGGTCATAGAGATGATGCATGGTATGTCTAGAAGGATGAGTCTCCATCACATCTAAATATGGAGACTTTCCAAAATGCTAATTCCATCACCTTGATTTATACATATGTAATAAAAACTATATATCAGGGTTCCTCAAATATTTCCCTGTAGGGCCAATCTGCTGCAGTTTAGCTCCAACCCTGATCAAACTTAACTTCCTGTGATTTTCTAACGATCTTGAAGACTCTGTTTAGCATGCTCAGGTGTGTTTGATTAGGGTTAGAGCTAAACTCTGCAGGAGTGGGCCAGATTTGAGGATGGCTGCTATATATAGTTGCATTTATAGGGTGACCATAAGTCCTTTTTTTCCCATATGTCCTGGCTGTGATTTCTACATGGCTAAAAATGTCTGGGTTTTGGCTTTGTTTTCTTATTGAAGTTATGTGTATTCCTTGAGCATTATATCTACACATATCTGTAGACCCACCCTTTCGAATGACACAATTGGTCGATTATATGCAGTGCCCCCATGCTATTGGTCAAACTACTTTTCAGTCATTTACTTACAGCAAGCATGACAACTGGCAAACAAAGTCAAAACCTGGACATTTTAGGCACTTTTGAAGGTTAAAAAGTGGCATATACAGGAGAAAGGGGATGTAAGGTCAACCTTTGTATTGATAAACTGACTAGTTGAATGGAAATGTGTCGCAACCATTGCACACTGAACAAAGCACCTGAACGTTTCTGAGATCTGTGTTGACATTTGAGGCAGATTTGCTGTTTTACAGCAAGCAGATGGCATGTATTAATGAAGCCGTGTAAAGCATGAATCCTGTTTTCCTTTGTTGAAGACAGATTGTTCGGTGTGCTTTGGCTTCATTTAATTGTCAATGACTAAAATAGGAAGCGATTAGGTGGACCAATCGGATTTGAAGGTTTAAGTTTGAATCCGCTTACAGCCTTTTGTGCTGTGCATCTCTACAGATGATGTATGCTTGAACCACTGTCACTTATGCTAAGACCGCAAGTTACTATGCACAAACTTCTCAGATTTAAAGGAATAGTTCACCTAAAAATTTAAACTTGCTGAAAAGGCACTCACCCTCAAATCATTCAAGGGAAATTTAGCATTCCATCACTTGCTCACCAATGAATCATCTGCTGTGAATGGGTGCCATCATAATGAGTCCAAACAAACAGCTGATAAAAACATCACCGTAATCCACATCACTCCAATCCATCAACGTCTTAAGTTAAATGTTGTGTTTCTAAGAAACTAATCCATAATTAAAGAGATGCTTTTGGTCTGAACATATTTCTTCAAAACCGTTTTGGACTGTTTTCACGTGTAAACAGTGCTTGATCTGTGCGTATTTCTCTCCTGATTACGACGAGATGGCTTTTACACTGGAGAAAGCAATATAGTTGATAGTTTATTTTAGCCGGAAACAACAGTTTGAAGTTTAAAACGTCTTGATGGATTTGTTTCCTTGTTTAAAAACATGCAGCTATGTTTAACGTTAACTGAAGGACTAGAGTTGTATGGATTACTTGTGATGTTTTTTTATCAGCTGTTTGGACTCTCATTCTGACGGCACCCATTCACTGCAGTGGATCCATTGGTGAGCAAATTATGTAATGTTACATTTCTCCAAATCTATTCTGATGAAGAAACAAACTCATACTCTACATATTGGATGGCCTAAGGATGAGTGCAAATGTTTCTATTTGGGAGGACTATGCCTTTAAACGCCCTTTTCTTCTTCTCACAGGTCCCATGTGGATTGTCTTGGTGTCTGATGCAGATGGTTTCGTTCCACTCACATTTAAACACAAAGATGAACTCACAATCAGGAGTGCAAGAAGGAAATCTCCTATAAGAGCCCCCAGTTGCACTGATGTATTTCCCCCTGAAAGTCCGTTATCTCCCAGTGCAGAAAAATGAAGCCTGTATCATCTCAAGAGGACTTCATAGAAGTATTTGTATGATATTTGTCTTATTTGTGGATATCTGTGGCTAACACAGGGATAATCCAAACTCTTAGTTTGGAATTCAGGGAAAACTTCTTGCTGACATGTTCGCCACGGTGATATTTATTTATGTCAAGGGCAGAACAGTTTTTTTAATTTTCAGAAGAAATACTTGAGTGCCTGCTTGATTATTTTTGCTTAAATAGATTATATTTTATCCCACACAACAAAATTAAGGTTGTAATATGAAATTAAAGAAGATTCATATTGTATTATTTTGTTTCATTGTTGATATGATTCTGTAAGTAACACATGACATTGCATTCTGTTTCCATAGTAATAACCCATATTAAAAGAACCGCATAATAGCACATTTACACACTGACATTTGTTTTTGACTGTGCACAAATCTTTGCTCAGAAATTGCTTAAATCTCAGAAATAATTGCAAAGTAACACTGAATTAAACATGAAATGTTTAAGTTGAAAAACTGAAATGTATTTTCTTGTAAAACTATTTTTTTCATTTAAACTTCGTAAGTGTTTTAAGTCCACCTTTGCACATTTTGATTATTATTTATATTAAATTTAAAGATTCCTTTGGGCTTATGTTTTAAACAAACTGTACAAACAAATAGATACATGAATTCATCCAAACAATATTCAATATTTTTATTATGTTTTATAGATTTTATATTTATTGAAGCATCCTCGAAATATGCTGAAGCTACGTGAACCAGCACAATTTTTATTAAATTGAGTCATTCATTAATATTTATAATCACTAATACAACTTAAACAATATATTATCAGTACATTTTCCCTCAGGAAATCCTGATATATAATGATATAAAATCCATTCATGTGTATAAATTAGATACTGTATATGTGGCTATATGTTCATTTGAGAATACAGAAAGAAACGTAAATGTTTACAGTTAAACATTATATATCTCACACAGTGTAATATACACTAACACAACTCATCCCAGCGCTGGGCTAGAATATCAGAATCAGCTGTTTGAGGACGTCACGCGCTGCTCAGCTCAGCTCTCAGAGATTTGCAGGTAATACTCTGGCTTCTGAAAAATAAACCAAAAAATAGACTATTATATATGTGACCCTGGACCACAAAACCAGTCATAAGTGTTACATTTTCCAAATTGAGGTTTATACATAACCCGAGAGCTGAATAAATGAGCTTTCCATTGATGAATGGTTTGTTAGGATAGGACAACATCTGCCCGAGATACAACTATTTGAAAATCTGGAATCTGATGGTGCAAAAAAAATCTAAATACTGAGAAAATTGCCCAAATGAAGTTATTAGCAATGCATATTACTAATCAAAAATTAAATTGTTAAATATTTACATTAGGAAATTTACAAAATATCTTCATGGAACATGATCTTTATTTAATGTCTATAATTTTGACCCAATGACGCTGCTCAGCTCAGCTCTCAGAGATTTGCAGGTAATACTCTGGCTTCTGAAAAATAAACCAAAAAATAGACTATTATATATGTGACCCTGGACCACAAAACCAGTCATAAGTGTTACATTTTCCAAATTGAGGTTTATACATAACCCGAGAGCTGAATAAATGAGCTTTCCATTGATGAATGGTTTGTTAGGATAGGACAACATCTGCCCGAGATACAACTATTTGAAAATCTGGAATCTGATGGTGCAAAAAAAATCTAAATACTGAGAAAATTGCCCAAATGAAGTTATTAGCAATGCATATTACTAATCAAAAATTAAATTGTTAAATATTTACATTAGGAAATTTACAAAATATCTTCATGGAACATGATCTTTATTTAATGTCTATAATTTTGACCCATTCAATGTATTTTTGGCTATTTCTACAAATATACCCCAGAACTGAAGACTGGTTTTGTGTTCAAGGGTCACATATGGTATATACAACACATATTGATATCAAACTAATACAAATAGAAAATAAAATTATATATATTTTTATTAAATCATTTTTATAATATACATTCACACAGTACCATTCATAATTTGCAGTCTGCTATTTTTTATGTTTCTGAAAGAAATCTTTCTGCTCACCAAGGCTATATTCATTTTATCAAAATACAGTAAAATTGTGAAATATTGTTACAATTTCAAATAACCGTTTCCTATTTAAATATATTTAAATATGCACTTTATTCTTGTGACACAAAGCTGAATTTTCAGCATCATTACTCTAGTTTTCAATGTCACATGATCCGTCATAGATCAGTCGAATATACTGATTTGCTGCTTAAGAAACATTTACTGTTTATCAATGTTACAAACAGTTGTGCAGCTTACTATATTTGTGAAAACCATGGTAGTTTTTGATGAATGGAAAGTACAAAAGAACAGCATTTGTGTGAAATAATACTTTTTTGGTAACATTATAAATATCTTTACTGCTGTCACAATTGATGAACTGAATGCACACTAGCTGAAGGTTTTCTGTAAAGCAGGGTCTTCACCTGAGCTTCTCCAGGGCGAGTTTGTTTCGTAATCTGACGTCCTCACTGATCGGGTACACCACGAGGATCATGAGTCCTGTGGTGATACAGGCCACCGGGGCGGCACCGATGAGCAGTTTGAGTGTATAGACCACTGGAGGAGGCTGTCTGCACGCGCCTGTGTCATAACCAGCAAACCTACGGACATCAACAATACATTTCAACACAAATCAGAAATATCGCAATGTTTACACCCCTGTCTGTCATGATTCATAATTTCCAGCTGTAAATACTGAAAGAGTGATCTCACTGTAGACAGAGCGTCGACACTCCGAGAGAAATGCCTGCAGCAAACTTCGTGAAGAAAGCATAAAGGGAGTAGAAGGTCGCCTCGTGTCCTTTTGAGTTGCGGTTTGCCAGTCTGAAGTCATCCACTACATCTGGTAACATTGACCTGAACAACAGGAAACACAATAAAGGCGGAGGCATCAATCATCATCTCTATTAAAAATGGGCATTGGTACCATAAAGCCAAATCTTCTTAGACGGCACATAAAAGCTGCAATTTACTCATTTGGGGAGTTTCCAATCAACCCCAGCGTGTCTTTAAAAACCAAAAAACAGCATGATGAGAGTGATGATGCCTTTTTCATTGCCACTGCAATGAAACTGATCTTGAACTTTAAAAAAAACTAAAAATACTGCAGTTCGTTTATGAGTAAAGCAGTATTATATTTTGGTTTGTAAGACTCACCATGGTAACAAGAGAGAAGCGGCCACACTAAGGCCAGATGATACGGCCACGACATATGCCACTATCAGATTAGGGATGAACACCAGCATCACCGTGAACGGCATGATCCACTGCACACATGACCATTTAAAAGAGCTCACTGAATGTTACACAATGAACATATGCATTAAGTATTTTTTTAACCTCAAGAAATGAATTATGCATGTTTTGATCTAACCCCGGTCATATTAGTGACCATTTAGAAAAGGCCATGTGAATTGTTTATACGATTTTGTAATCACATGACCAGTTGAAAACTGTTCATTTAATTCTGGTTAGACCCTTATTATCAGACACTTGGAGAATAAAATAATCATGGATGACACGTTTGTTTGCAAACGAGCTGTTTTTACATTGACATCATGTGATGATGCTTTCCTGCCAGCAGGTGTCAGTACACAGCTAAAGAACAGTGAAATCTGGTCAATGATCACAATGCTACACTGACAAAACAAAAACACATCTACATCTTCTCATGAAAGAAGCTTGCTTGTACATTTAACAAACAATACACATAAATGGCTAGTAACACACTGAATTAAACGTAGAAAGACTAAAATACATAGTATTTTCTTGTAAAGCATTTGAATAATCCGTTTTATTTACATCTTTAAAAAACTCACAAAGTAAAACACTTTTTATTTAAACTATTTTATTCAGTTTTCATTTCAATTAAAAAAAATATATATTTTTATTTTGTTTAGTGCTTTGGTCCATTTTATTATTGTATGTTTATGATTTTATATTTCCATGTATTTCTTAACTTTTATAGTAATTTTTGTACTTTATTAAAAATTCCGTTAATTGATAATTTCTAAATTTTTCTAGTTTTCTAACCTTTTAATATTTGCATCCAATATTTGTATTTTACTGTATTTTATTTTGATCACCAAAAACTATTTGAATAGTTTTAGTTAACAATAACAACACCGTTATACATGATAACAAACTAAAATACCTCATTATTACCATAATTCAGGTGAGCGGGCCTGCACAAGCCACCTGTAGCAACACCTGTAGCAACACACACATGCACTAGACACTTTCACACACCATTGTGTGTCCATAATCCCACAAAAGACTGACTGTAATATACGACTGTAATGTATGTATGTTTACTGGCTCATGCACCACAAATCACCTTACACTGTTCCCCAGCCAGCTGCTTGAATGTCTCTCTTTTGCACATGTACAGTATTTGAAGTCATCTGCACAGTTGTACAGTTTGTATTTTTTGTACAGTTTGTATTTTTTGTTTCCTGTTTTTTAGTTTATGTATAGGTAACCACTTTTATATATAGCATATGTATAGTCAAAGCTGACAGTAGGTTAGTTTGTGTATAGGTTTATACTGTTTTACTTCGTGTTGTATATCTGTATTTATGTAGCACCGTGGTCCTGTGAGGCACGACATCTCGTCCCACTATATGTCCACACATGTAGTGGAATGACAATAAAGCTCAACTTGACTTGACTTGACTTGACATTATTGTCATTCATAATATAGTAGTATCATTTGTTAACTTGTAAAACTAACTCAAGCTAAAGATCAATTGGATAAATAAGTCTTCCAAATCACAGATTAAAGGGATAGTTCACCTGCTGAAGAGAAGAAAGAAAGTCATACAAGTTGGGAATAAGTATGACAGATTTTTGGGTGGACTGTCACTTTAAGAAAAACACTTGATAAAGTAACAATTACTGTAATGCCGCAGAAAGCTGCTGTTTTCTTCCCGAACTTCTCAAGGAACCACTGCCAGAATGGGATACTCACTGCGGCCGACATCTAGAAAGATATACAGTACAAAACATCAGTCACATATTCACTTTACCCACGACACCTGAGAGAATAATAGAGAACTTTGTCTTTCTTTTAACGTCAGTGTGATCGTGAGAACCATATTTATTGAATTAAGTTGATCGGTGTGTTCTTCACTCACCAGAATTGTCAAAACAATGTTCTGAAAGTGTTCTCGCAGCTCCACAGCATAAGTGCAGAACAGCACAAAGTTACTTTGTATCAGCTGCAAAAGGAAACAGCAGTGAATTGAAACGTAAAACAGTAATGATGGCATTAATTAATCCAGCCATGGAATGCTGTGATTAAAGGAATAGTTCAACCAAGAATTAATTTTTTTTTTCTTTTATGTTCCATCTGAAAAATAGCCTATGGGTTTGGAATGGTGAGTACATAACTTTTCGGTGAACTATTTCTCAAGAAAAGCTAATAAATACAATTATTTAGTAGTTTGCTGCACACGACGACCAACTGAACACATTAACTAAAGGCAAAACACCTGGTTACCTGGATGGCCACAGATATGAACAGGAAAGCTGCCGTCAGAGTGAGGTACGACCCGTGCTTCATGACCAAAATAAAGCCCTTATGGAAAGGAATGGCCTTGTCTGTTTTAGAAGCATAGGGATCTAATGCAGACACAAAATATGGAGAAAGCACAAATGTTAAACATGTTTTCTGAGGTGTAGAGTGACAAGCCTTCTGAAGCCTTCTATATTTCTATATAGGAGATCTGCATGTATTCAAACCCGGTACGCACACCACATTTGAACATAAGTGAATGGATTTTGCCCTGTTTTGGTTTGTTCACAAATTATGTACACTGCCATTTAAAAGTTTGGAATCAGTCTTATACTTTTATTCAACAAGGACATACTTAACTGATCAAAAATGAAAGTAAAGGCTTTTACATTTATTCAAACTATTTCTATTTTAAATAAATGCTGTTTTAAATTTGTATTTGTCAAAACAATCCTGAAAAAATGTATCACGGTTTCCACAAAAAAAAGTTCATTTATTTAATTATATTCAACTCAATTATTATTATCGATAATAATAATTATTAATTATTTCAAATTTGATCATGGAAAAGTTCATTTATTTTAGTAATTCAACTTAAATTGTGAAACTCATGTATTAAAAAAATTCAATGCACACAGACTGAAGTAGTTTAAGTCTTTGGTTCTTTTAATTGTGATGATTTTGGCTCACATTTAACAAAAACCCACCAATTTACAATCTCGACTAATTAGAATATGGTGACATGCCAATCAGCTAATCAACTCAAAACACCTGCAAAGGTTTCCTGAGCTTCAAAATGGTCTCTCAGTTTGGTTCACTAGGCGACACAATCACGGGGAAGACTGCTGATCTGACAGTTGTCCAGAAGACAATCATTGACATCCTTCACAAGGAGGATAAGTCACAAACATTCATTACCAAAGAAGCTGACTGTTCACAGAGTGCTGTATCCAAGCATGTTAACAGAAAGTTGAGTGGAAGGAAAAAGTGTGGAAGAAAAAGATGCACAAC